>WELB01000211.1:158964-186518 GCA_009602725.1 Spirogloea muscicola
AAAAAAAAAAAAAAAAAAAAAAAAAAAAAAAAAAAAAAAAAAAAAAAAAAAAAAAAAAAAAAAAAAAAAAAAAAAAAAAAAAAAAAAAAAAAAAAAAAAAAAAAAAAAAAAAAAAAAAAAAAATGCGCGACGCGCTGGCGCGCAGCCAGGCGGCCAGCGGCGCCATGGTCGCCATCCTCGGGTCCTTCGACGAGCGCCTGTCGGCGCTCGAGGCGGCGATGCGGCCCACGCAGGTCCGCCGCCGCTGCCGCCGCCGCCGCCGCCGTCGCCGTCGCTGCCGACTCCCGCCATTGCCGCAAAATCGTCATCGAAGCCGGTCCATCTGCGACGTCGCGCGCAGGTAAAGACGCACGCCTTCCGCAAGGCGCACGAGAATATCGACGCGACGCTCAAGGCCACGGAGGCCGTGCTGGCGCAATTCGACGTCTCGCGCCAGGTGCCGGGCGGCCGCCGCTGCCGCCGCCGCCGCCGAGCCGCTGCGGCCGGCCATCCTCTACTCTGACGCGCGCGCCGTGGCCGAGGGCGCCGAAGTCCGCTCGCCGAACCCTAACCCTAAACCTCCAAAATCTTAAACCCCTAAACCCAGACCATAACTCCACAACCCTAAACCCAAAACCACAAGTATTGAACCCTAAGTCTTAAACCCTAAGTCTTAAACCCCCCATGAGAGCGCTCTCGGTGCCGCTGCCTCGGCCTCCACCTCTCACTCAGCGGCGGGCGAGCAGATTGCCGAGGAGGCTTCCGCCGAGGACGTCCAAGCTCTCACGGGGATGCGGCCCGTGGCTGCCAGGTTGCTTGCCCCGCCCCTTGACTTTCAGCCATCAATGTTGACTGAAATTGTAGAATTTGTGGTTTTAAGCCCCATCTGGGCCGACGCCTGCTGAGCCGGCGGGGTGCCATCGATCAGCGTACTCGCCAAGCTGCGGTGGCTGGACCGGCACGAGCCGCAGCTGGCCTCCTCCAGCTGCACCGTCCTGTTGGGAGCGTGAGCATACTTTGACCCAATCTGGAAAGACTGGCACTGCAGCTACTTTCTGTATCTACTAATGTTTAGGTGTTGGAAGTTTAGGATTTGTTTTAACCTAGCGTGCTCTTCGCATACAATCCTCATTGCAAACAAGCTGCTGCCTTGCTGTTTATCTTTTACTATGTCAGCAGAAGCCTCAGCAGGTTGCTCATCTCAAATGCCGACGTGCATGTCGATAACCGCTTTCTGGATATAAGCACTTTACATAACCATTGCTGATTCTTGGCAGCCACGACTATGTTGTCGGGAAGCTGTGTGGCAAGTGGGTCACAGACTGCACAACTGCATCAACAACTGGCCTTGCTCTTCTGCATAGCCCAGGTGAGGGGACCATCTGCGCCGTCATAAGCTGACAGGCTCCTCCCTCATTGTCGACCTAGTAGTGTTGGAACGTATACACGTTACAGCTCAACCATAACCGCTTATCTGTCGTGTGGCCCTGTGAACACTTCTGTGCTCAAGCCTCACACCCGTGCTCAAGCTTCCCACCGGTACTTGCAGGCCACTACGCTACTGAGCTACTCGACAAGCTTGATTTGCACCACTGGTCACCCCGGTTGGCTCCTATGGTCGCTGTCAATGAACCTTGCGGTTAGTGTGTCATGCTCGGTGGACTTTTGGTTCTACAATTCTTAAACAATGCAGAAGCTTTCGTGCCCCTTTCACTTTGTTTCTCACACTTGCATCTGCAATTTTGCACCTTAGCAAGCCGGTGTAAGTGCGTACTTTTTGCTAGGCGAGCTTCTGGGCGAGGCCGCAAAATCTCTTGGCGCAGCTGAGCTCGCTGGTCTGCCCGTCTTCCACTCCTGCGGCGATGCTGGCACTTGCTCTCTCGGGTAGGCAGGACGAGCAGCTTGAAGAATGTGTGTCACTCAGACAAGCTGGCATCATTATCTGGCTGTTTTCCAATACTCATGAAGGACACATAGGAGTCTTGGGCGCAGGTGTGGAGCAAGCGTACCAGGAAGGAGCTATGCTTACCTTGGCACATCTGGGTCGGCCTCTCTTGTCTTCTGAGAAGTGCTTACACTGCTGATAGCAAAGCAAATGTCTGCAGTACCAAACTAGCACGTTTTAGTACAGAGCAGGCCAATCTACTGTAGAACGTCATTGTCACTGAACGTACAACCATAAAGTTATTAAGTGGCTGTACTGCAGGTAGCTGGGTTGCCGGGACGTTCTTGCGTGATTGCTACCATGGAAATAAGGATGTCTTGAAGAAGGCCAGACCTGTAATTGTCTGCTCTGATGACGACCTCACAAAGCGGCCTTCTCTGCCTCAAGTCTCCAGCATGTACTGTTACTCAGAAATATCAATAGTCGACCAGGTGCTAGTGTTGACTTGCTGGGGAGCCAGCTTGGCACTCCTGACATGTTGAGTGAGTGTCGTGTGAGCGCAGCTAGGCATGCCTCCTTCGGCTGGAGTTCTGACATTAGCCCACGTGCATGAGAACTATGTCTTCCGAACAGGTTAAGCCAGCTTCACAGTTCACTTGCCAGCTGTGTCTTAAACGAGTGGCCGCCCTCTGAGCACGAAGTGAAGCAGAGAATGTCAATGCTGTGGCTCTTTTCAGGCAGCATCATGACGGCAGGCGGGAATTTGCAATGGGCCTCCTCTCTGCTTGGCTCTGCCTCAGGTACTGCACATGTTTGACTCATAGAGCAGGTCTGAGCACTGACCTAAATGCATGGAGTATGTGCTGGCAGCTAAATCTTAGAGGTTAGCCTCACGGTGCCCAAGTTTCTGCTCTGCTAGGACCATTGAGCATGGGGGAGATGGACGAATTGGCCAAAAGTGCACCCCTAGCTGGTCGAGGCCTCCTCTACCTTCCCTTTCTTGCAGGTGAGTCCCCATTTGATGTCTAGATACTTGTGAACCCTTGCCTCAGTCCACATTTACTCCAAGTCTGTTCTAAGGGACTCTGCAAGGGATTTATATCCACTCTGTCTCCTTCTGTCTCCTTGAAAAGCTGAGCTTTGAGCTCTGTCATTCATTCTCATGCCTTCTGGGCATGTGGGCTGCAATTCTTGTACGTTAGATACTGGCTTCTATGGGGATTCGTTGGACAATACAGCAGGTCAAGAGCAGTCATACTTAGCACCACTCCATCACCTGGAGCAGAGATTGCATTGTCTCCGTGCTTTAGCTCCAGTGCTGCAATGCGGCTAAGAGGGTTGTAATGGCAAACAAAAGTTGTGCCTTGCCCTTTTGGATAGCAGCATCATAATATCTGTGAGGCTGTGCATCGAGTTAGTCAAGTCATGCTTGAGTCTTCAAGACGCCTCACAAATTTAGATATTTGGTCACACCCTTGGCAGCTTCTACGCAAGAAGAGTCCCTGAGATGCCAGGATCAGTGTAACTCTTGACACTTTAGTAGCCGTAACGATTACACGTGCTCAACCCAGCACCTTGTTACCTCACTAGGTTAGCACGATTCAGCTAGCTACCTCGTATTGCTATCACACGCAGCACTCATTCAGTTCATTGCTAGTCCATCTTTTAGTTGACTGACTCAACTCCACTTCAGCTGGGAGACTATGACTGCCAAGGTGTGCTTCATTGCCATCCAAACATCTGTGCTGTTTTGCAGGAGAGAGGTGTCCCATTGAGGATGCAAATCTCAGAGTTGCTTTGATTGGGTGCGGAAGCAGCACAACCAGGTCCGAGGTAGCCCGCGCTGTGATGGAGGGAGTGGCCATGGGGCTCCGCTCCGCCCGCGATGCAATGCTCGTGGAAGGAGCATGTACCTTGGCTGGTATACCAGAAGCACACCAGACAGCTTCTACTAGTACATAACACATCCACAGCATCTGTCAAGCCTGGCGCGATAGCTTTTACTTAAATGCCTCTGCCTTAGCAAGATTACCCATGTTTATGCTTCTGCAGATCCTCCACTACTACTGCCTTTCTGGTCGTGAGCAAATAGCGCGCGCGACACTATCTGCTCACACTTGCTTTTCTTGCTTGCATGATATGCAGAGGCAGCTTCTTCTCCTCTACGTGTTGTGGGGGGTGGCGCAAGGTACATGAGCCGTCCCTTCACAGTCCCATGCTTTGTGCTGCCGACCTCTGTCCCCATATCTTGTGAGTGCTTGTCACTTGCAGCTTCCTTCAGAAAGGAGTGCTCGCTTCTTGCAGGTCACTTGTATGGCCCAAATACCTGGCGGCAATTATGGGCCAGCCTGTGGACGTACTTGCAGACGCTCAGGTTGCCAAATATGTGCTATTTGCTGCGGCAATGATCTTACGCAGCTTGGCAAGGATGCGCATAGTTGCAGTGCCAAACATGCTGAATTCAAGTAGAAGGAGACGCTCAGGTTGCCAATTGTGTACTAATTGCTACGGGTATCATATCATGCAGCTTGCCAAGGATGCGCGTAGTTGGATTGCCAAACATGCTGAACTTAAGTAGAAGGAGTTGGGGGTTGTCATCACAGCTGCTGAAGTAAGAGTCTCTACTGAGTTGATTCAGCTGCGGCGTAGTGGTGCAGGATGTGGGCGTCAAGGGTGCTGCAATGCTGGCGGGCTGCTGGCTAGGCTGGCACCAGACACTAGCTCCTGAAGGTGGTCTCCAGCTCACTTTGCTGGTAGTGGTTGCCTGTTTGATTGTGAATGATGGTCGCTCGCTTTCAGCAAGCAGCTGGCATGTTGGCGGCTTGATGTCGTGCAGGTTTTTATTTTCATTCAATTTGCAACACAGATCTGCTGCCGGTGCTCAATTTTGCTAATACACGATAAATGCAGGAGACTGGGTGAGTGTGAAGTGGAGAGTGGAGCCTGCGGATGCAGACGTTGCTGCTTACAGCGAGCTCCATGAGCTCTACTTGCAGGCCTGTGCCGCTCTAGTGCCGACATTTGCTGGCCTTGCCAACTTCCGGGCATCACATTGCCCGTAGGTCACGGCGTGAAGCACTGCCACTACTCGTGTGATGGCCATGAGGCCAATCTGACATGCAAGATGCCGTAGTCGAAGAGGGAATGCCCTGCATGCTCTTCTCAACAATATATTGTTCAGGAGTTGGAGTTAGTAGCAGTCTTCTGCAGAGGCAAGAGCAACTTCTGCAGAGCAACAACAGAACGTTACACCGCGACAATAAAAGGAGTCACTGTGGCGCTGAGCTGGTGCTTTGCTACTCAGCTTGTCCAGCACAACCACTTGACTACTGGGGGGTATCTCCCACAAATACATCTTATTGGGGGCTTCTTGTGAAAGTAGTATGCTGGCCGATCCTTGTTAGAGCAGCAAATATTCGTAAGGAACCTTAGCGCGCAACCAGCAGCTCGCTGCCTGACACCATGCGCGAGGAGCATCATAGCTACCATAAGGTGTCGCGACACTCTGGCAAAGCCTGCAACCCCCAGCGCCAGGACTCGAGCCCAAACACAGAATTACGCTAGGCTGTGCTGCAGCACGTCGGCGAGCGAGGGTGTGAGCAAGGCCAGCCCATCTGCATGCATCAGATGCAAGCGGTCAGGTGGTGACTAAGTCCAAGCTGTGGTAGGTGCCGATCATGATTTAGTGATGTACATAATTTTTACTCCTGGCAATCAAGACTACACCTTGGCCCTTTGATGCAGCACTTACTACTGCCAGGCAAATTTGCTGCTCATTCAAAACACTGCCATATCACCTGCATACTCCGTGCCCCACCTTGCTAAGTGGTGGCCCAATACCTGCCAGCCGAACGAGTCGTACTTCTGAAGCTGGTGCACACGTTCTTCGCCGCCAATGATCGGCCATCTCCCCGAGTGCATGAGCAATGAACCGACAGCACTAGCTAGAATGTCCAATGTCTTGGTCCACGTCAGTCGTCAGCCGCTCGCATCCTGGTCACTGCCACTGTTGGAGCTCCCGTGGACATTGAGTTCCTCATCCGAGTCCAAGCTGTACGCGAAGTCGTAGTACGCATTCACCTGCCCTCTAAGTAGCCGTCAGTACAGTGAGTCGACAATAGTACAATCTCATATGGTAAGGGGGCTAGGTGGGGCTGAAGCTTGACACCATCTCCAAACCGTACAATGCAAGCCCTTAACCCCAAACCTTAATGGTTCTTGCTTAGCATGGTGCTAAGCAAGAATGTGTCATCCAGATCTGGTGCTTGGCATCACCGTGGGGCGAGGGTGAACGGCGTCAAACGAGACGATGCGAGGCTCGGTGAAATCTGGAGGCTCCAGAACAAGGTATGCGCCCTTGTTGCCGTGCCGATGCTCGCCCGCCTGGAAGGCCATGCGTGGCGCACCGTCAGCACTGGCAAAGTTAGTCCAAGAGATCCTCGGCATGTTCAGATGCCAATACTGGAAGTACCGACATGGCCTCACAGGTAAAGGTCATAACCGCGACTAACGGAATGCCTTCACCATAAGGTTCGTTCATGGTGCTCAGAGCCAGTTCCTCCCCCTAATTGTCTACTTGAGAAAACAGAGGACGCTCTGTCAAGGCTGACCTGGAACTGTGGATAGTCAGGCGCAGAGAAGAGCGTGTAGAGCCTCCCGGCCGGCACGTCGTGGTCCAGGCTCCACCCTTGCTGCATGCTGGCCATGTGGGGCCGCTTCTCACGTTCGTCGGGGCCCTCGTGAGACCGCACAATCAGCTGTGCAAAGGTGGGGGATTGAGTTAGCTGAAAATCATTACCAGTCAATAGCCTGTTATACTAAGAGATAGCCATTTGACTGAAAGTAGAGATAACATTATGGTTTTGCAGTAGGCTCACCCTGAGCCTGTGCCGTGCGAGGAACTCCTGCGTGCAGTCGGGCCCAAAGACAAGGCCGATGCCGCGGCCCTTGTTGTGGTGCAGCCCCGACTCCGTGCCGGGGTCGGACCACAGCACGTCGGCGGCGAGCGCCTGCGGGCCGCGTCCGTTGGGGTCCAGGAACGCGCGCCGCGACTTGGCAAAGTCCGCCAGCCCCCCCAGCCGGAGCTCTTCGGGCAGGCCCTTGGGCGTGACGCGCCGCCGGCCGCTGCCGCCGCCCTTGGCATGCCGCCCCTTGGCGTGCCGGCCCTTCCCGCTCCCGGCGGCGAGGCCGGGATTTGGGGGCTCCCGGAAGAGACCCCCGTGGCAGAGGAAGACCCGCCCGGCGACCACAGCGGCCAGCGGGTGCGACTCGAAGGTGGCGAGGGCGCGGCGGAAGAGGTGGCCGCCGTCGGCGGCGCCGTACTTAGCCGCCACCTCGCGCTCGAAGCCGTACGCGCCGGCGCAAAAGCGCGTCTCATGGTTGCCGCGCAGCAGGATCACGCGCTGCGGCGACGCCACCTGCGACGCGAGAGATGGAGTCTGGGTTTTGGGTCAGAAGTGGAGACGATCGTGGAGCTCATCTCAGAGCTGTGGATGTGGGCCATCGACAGTCGCCACCATGGAAGGCTGCCTGCTGCGACCACCGCCGACACCAGCCGCCTGCAGCCGTTGTGCTTTGTGGGCGCAGAACGACTGACATACTAGAATGGACTTTCTTTCATCTCTTTAATCGGCAGAAGTTGTACTCCCGCATAAGCAGATCTGACCAGACCCTTTTCGCGACATCATCTTACTGCAACAGATGACAGAGAAGACTGCGGCTGCTAATGTCATGAGAGCGGCTGTGAAAAGCCAGCCAGGTGCATATCGAGACTGTTCATGACTATGTTAGCGGAGCCACAGGCTAAACTGACAAGGCGCTCTTAGTACCCCCGAGTCAGCAATTAGTGGTCAGATAGGCGGAGTGCCGAGCGCAAGCCCGGCGGGGCGCATCAAGAGTCTACGGAGTTAGGGTTTAATGTTAGGGATTAAGCGGGTATAGAACCTGACGGTAAGGGTTTGCGGTTTAATATTTAGGGCTTCAGGTTGACGGATTAGGGTTCAGGGGTTCAGGGGGTTAGGGTTAGGGTAGGGTGCGTCAGACCTTCCAGGCGAGGAGGAGGAGGTATGTCTCGAGGCCCCAGGCGCCGCGGTCGACGTAGTCGCCGTTGAAGACGTGCAGCGCGCCCGGGGCGCCGGGCGCGCCGGCGGCGGCCACCAGCGCCAGCGCGTCGTGCAGCTGGCCGTGGAGGTCGCCGACGACGGTGACGGAGGCGATNCCGGTAATGGACGCCGCCGGCGGCTGCGACATCCAGTCCTCCTCCGCTGCCGCCGCCGCCGCCGCCGCCGCCTGCTCCGCGGCCTCGCTGAGGCCCGCCGCGGCGGCGGCCATGGCTGTCGCGTCAAACGATCCCGGGGCACATGGCGTTTGCACTGGGTGATGGAAGTGGGCCTGAGAAATCCAGAAGTACAACGGCAAGCACAGTGACAGGTGTACATCACTGCGTCACCATGTGTTGTAGAAGTCCTAACTGAGTTAGTTGTTTGAGTCCAGAGCCATCCTGCCCCTTACCACAAAGTGACGGCGATGACGCCACTTCTTGCTAAACAAACGTCGCAGCCGTTGTATCTGGAAAGCAGTGGTTGCTTGTTAAGGTGAAGCAACAGTTTGCGAGTTGGGGTTCAGGGAAATTCTTCGTGTATTTATAACAACTCAAATTTGCCGAGTACAAATGCAAGCACATCTGATGGCGTACATCACCTACAGCAAATTGACCCGCTCAGTAAGCATGGGTCAGTACATCAAGGTCGCTAATCGATGCCTGAAGACCAGATGGCAGATTCGAAGCCCTTCTGCTCCAACTAGAGCTCGCCCAGCTTCTGGTGCAAAGCATGAGCCTGAGCGCGCTGCAAACAGTCCAAAACTCGGCGTCGCAAGAACGACAGATATGCAGCTGGCAAGCCCAAACATTCAGGGCATATGAAGCTTGAATTTTGGTATTAGGGTTAGCAACGAGTTGACCTCAATGAAGTGATTGTGAATTTCAAGGCCTATGCTTCAGGTCGGCTTCATGCGCAACTTGGACACCTCACCACACTCTGCCAATCTCGCTCATGTCCAATTCACTACCTTGCCGATATGGTTGAAGGCTATCAAGCCCATGATGAGCTGTCTAGATGGCCCATCTAAACAGCCATGGCATGTCTCCCAGCCACATTGTGAACCCACAATCATACCCACACCCTTATGGCAGGATGTTAGCAGGGCAGTGTCCCCAAGGCTCTGATGCAATGAAGAGGCTGCAGGTCAAGCCATCTAGGTCCGCTCATGCGTTGATGGCCCTAGAGCGGCTGATGTCAGCAAGATCTGATCAGCACATACTGTAATTCACAAGACTGTGCCCGCTAATTTATATAGTATGTTGATACTTCCCACACCTTCAGCCACCATAGTGGAAGAACCGGTTGAAAAAAGAAGTGTTTGGACGATCAAAGGTGACAAAGAATGAAAGAATGCATTGTACAATATAAAGAATAGGAGGACAGAGTGGCTTCACAAGTGCCCTGATATGCTCCCGGCCACAAAGTAATGTCGACCAGGGGGCATCTGTGACACGCTGGTCAAGGGAATTCTGTTGTCCATGACCCCCACAGACTGCTGCAGCAGCCCATGCGCACCTCCTTCAATCTCTGAACGTGGTGCCGTTCGCACGCACAATATTCCATCCAGCTCCATGACTTGTAGAAGATCTCGACAATTCTGCAAAGACGAACTTGTTCATAAGTCACTTCTCAGTGAAGGGGCTGCGCCAATAGTGAGAGTGCTGCTCAAGAACTGCACAAGAGTCCAAGTGAAAAGTATCCACCCTGAACACTGGTACCTGGGGATTAATGGCATCCATCTCCTTGATCAGCTCAACCTGCAAAGGTAGCCATACAAACCGAGACCTAAGTACAATGCTTGCAGAGAAGGAATCTGCGAAATTGAAGCAGTCCATAAGCAGAGGGGTTTGACTTAGTGGACGCTGTCACCTCTGGTATTCCAGGTCGTGTGACCACCAGGCTTAGAATGCGGCGCCTGAGTCGTGCTAAGAGGCCTTCATCGACAACTTCTTCAATCTGTGACCAGGGTCGGATGGCTATTGCTTGCAAGTTGACATCCGCAACCTTACTACTTTTCTTTTCGCTGTTCTCAGCAGAAACCGAATCTGCCTGTAGATCTGACGATTTCAGACTGCTTGTGCAAAGAGCTGCGTCTGCCTGTTGATCCAGGCTGTGCACAGGACCTGTTCCTTCACCATTGTTGTTTGTCTTCTGAATGACAATAGTACCCTTTCCTGCAGATAGAATGGTAATGAGTGCTAGTCACATCAGTTGAGTAATTGGCTATGCCTGTCCTTTACGGAGTAGGGCAGCATTATAGATCAAAAGATGTCATGGAAACGACAATAGCGAACCTGGGAGATGCTCCGGCACACTCATCATGTGCTTTGCAGCTTCCTCTGGTGAGAGGAGCACGACGTGATCATAAGCATTCACCTACAAGAAGCAGACAGAAGTGCTCAAGAATGATGCTATTGTATCTGATCACCAAACTTGCTGATTGTACATCACACACGTGCCTCCTCAAGAAGAATACTGGTTTTGTTCCACCACCAAAGTGCAGAACAGAGGAGAATCTCACCTTCTTGATCAGACCAAATGCTTCCAGCTCAATTGCACACCTCTCAGCACACTCCAGGTTGCTGCAGTTATTGCCTGATTGGAGTGATAAAAACCAAGTAAGTGTGACGCAAAGCTGTTGTTCACCAGAATGCTCTACTTGCAAGCACAGTTCAGCCATAAAGAGGTTCTTAGAGTACCTGCTTCAGCTCGGAGCTCTGCAGCCAAGCTATCAAGAGTAAGGCCCCTCGCCCCTGATGTTTTGATGCTGAGCAGAGCGTGCTTCAAACAGGCCGTCTTCACACAGTTTGCCTCCCCTGACTCAGCTTCCTGGCTGCACCAGTGTTGAAGGCATGCTTCTGACGCTTCTTCAAGCATTACAGGAGCTGGTGAAGGAGCTGGCGAAAGAAGAGCTTCACTGACATCCTTCAGAGTGGGCAACAGTAACTGTGCAAGAGTTGAGCAATTCATAGGAGGCATTGTAGGCTCCCCATGTTGAACCTCGAGTGACTGCAGCGCCCCCTGATCACTCTCCACCAAGCGTAGCTCTGTCTTCCCATTGGCAGATACTTGCTCATTGGCGAATTGGACTTGGCTAGATGGCCCAATATCCTCTGAGGAGACGAGAAAAAGCTTATGGATTAGCAAGTATTATGGATTTAACAAGATGCACAAACAAGGCTTCATCAACCATCGGATAGGCTCGAATAAAGACTGGACATGATTTCGGTGCCTCTACATCACTGCTCACTTGATTCCACAGAGGTCAAGCACGTCGCTGCAGAATAGCTGGCCTGTTGTACCCTCACTTCCATCTTTGGGAAACCTTTTTCTCTGCGGCCTCTGTCCTCTCCTCCCTACAAAAACATAGTAAGCCCTGAGCTAAGCCATGATACCATACACATGATCAACATGAATCATGTAGGGTCAATGAAAAGGGAATTCACACCTGCCAATTAGCTTCTCCAAGACCAGTCAAAGGTAGCACAGGCTCCAACCATACTTCCTCACTCTGCCGCATCTCAAGTACCCGCAAGACGTTGCCAAGAGTAAGGTCTGTGCTCTCAGTGACTGTCAGCTGGCCTTCGGCTTCGAGGGCGGCACTGAGGCGGGTGGCAAAGGCTCCTTGATTGTCTGTCATACCCGGTGAAAAGGGGAACACATCTCCAAGTCTACTATAGAAGCCTCCAGAGAGCATAAAGGGCGACGAGCCTTGACCTGCAACCTGCAAAAATGTCATGCTCTTCAGACAGCGTGTTTGCAGAAGCTTTACATGACCTTCTGCACAAATCGCAATGCTTGAGTGATAGTAAGGAGAAGGGATTACCACGTGGCCACGGTCTCGGAGAAGGTCAAATGCTGCGAGCAGATCCAGCTCACTCTGTTGCTGCACAGCAGCATAAAGTGCACCAGCACTCCTACTGCTATTTTCCTCCTTTTCTCTTAAGAGCATGGCCTTCAGCAATTCCAGAGATGTAGCCACGCTTAAGCGCTCACGGACAAGCTGCTCCCGTCTCTGCCTCTTTGGATTTGGTAAGACAAGAGGTGGTTGCAGGGGGGGTTGGGCGCCTGGCGCAGGCAAGTGGAGATGGATTGGAAAAGGACTGGTAGAATGCAGATGATCCAACTGCTCGACTTTCTGACTGGAAAGTGGGGCTGACTGCAGCATCCTTTGAGACGCACGGACCACAGCATCCAATTTTGCTGCCACTTCTGGAACGCTGGGGTCATCCCATGCAATGCTGGCCGGTTCTGAGCTCCTTGCAGAGGCCCGATGACGAACAGCAAGGTGTGTGCTAAGGTCCAGAATGAGATCCCGTACACGTTTCTTGTTCTTCAGAAGCACGACGCGGCGACGGCACACCAACTGCTTGGCTGGGAGGCCTTGGCAGCGGCTCCAATTCACCTTGCCTCTAGGGTGGCGAGCCTTTTGAGTGGCGTAGCTCCACAGCAATGCTCTGCGAACCAGGTAAGAAGTGCATCAAGTTTGAACATAGCACCTATGACCAGCAAGAACACAGGTCAGGAACACAATCATGGAGGTGCACCGACCTGTCGGCTTGCTCAGTCCACTTGAAGCGCTTTGACCTTCGTGCTTTTCTATGCTTCTTATTGCTCTGGACGTGCTCTGCCACCACTTCTTCGGCCCTGGAATGTACTGCCTGGTGCTCTACATCCTTGCCAAGATGCCCCTCTTGGCCTTCCTTCAATCGCCGTCTCTTATATGCACGGACATGCCCTGCCTCATGAGGAGCACGTCTGCCCACTGCCCCGGAAGCAGGACCTCTGGAGAGGTGGGCAAGCCGCATAAGGTGATTCCTCCTATAGGAGACCCTCAGAACCTGCTCAAGCGATACATCAGCCTGCATGGCAACCAACACGCACTGCTCGTGTGTCGCCTTGTGACCCAGGCCCCCCGCTGCTCGCCTTAGCCTGCTTTGTATATCTGCTCGTGCCTCTGCCGTCAGAGTGTCGCGATTGGACCACGATCGTGATCGGCACACCTATTGGTCACACCAGCTAGCATGGCTGTGTTAGAGCGGATAAAGCACAGATTGATGTTTAATTTGCAGGTTAGCGAATGCTGTCCTCAAAGCGGACTTACCTCAGGAGCGACGGTGGCTGGAAAAGCTTGAAGGGCGAAGTATTGCTCAGCGCTTGAGAACAAGGCTTCAAGGTCTTCCCAATAGAGGGCAATTGCACCCCTGGTGCTGAAGGTGTAAGTGCGACACGCTTTGACTTCATCAGCACTGGGCTCTTCCAGAGTAGCCCGCTCCTCCAAGCCATATGCTTGTGATGCTTCCGGCATGCCTGGCAAAGTCACCAGATCCTCCGCTATTCCTTGACTGGGCAGACTCTGGCTGTAGTCCATCCGTATCAGCTGCCACATCAGAAGCCACGCTGGTCAGAATGTTGCCAGATCAAATTACTCAATGAAAGAAGCTCTTCTCTTTAAGAATGAAAGTGCAGAGAGCTCCTGACCTTCAGGCGTTTGAGGAGGTCAAGAAGGACAGACATGCGGCTGCGCCATCCCTCAACACCAACAAGACGATGTAATGTTTCTGGTGGCATCCTGGCTACTGCCTCAGCAGCAGTGAATATCTGTAGTGAAGTACCCGAATAGAACGTCCTCCACAGGAAAGTGTGCAGCGAACATGCTCGACTGAGCTTTGCAGTAATGTAGCCCCTGGCAATGACGACTGACTTTTGGGCTGAGGTTGGACCATCTAGTCGTTCCTCAGAGGCTAAGTAAGCCTCCTTATGGACTTTAGCGTCGAGTCGGCGACCAGTGGGAAGGCGCTCAACTCCAGTGAGTACCTGCACTGCTGCCCCGTCCCCAGGCCTGACCTGCCTCCAGCAAGCAATTGTCAGTGTGTGTACCTCGACTGTGCTTAGGAGGTGATGCAACAACAAAACAAGGTACACCAACAACGTTGGCACTTGTATATCTTAGAACCCAACGGCAAGCGAGAAGGTCTGATGCTGGCCATTGCAGGCACTGACCTTAGACTGACCAGCACTGCGACCCTGGGACTCCAGCAATCGGAAGCGAGTGTGTATGCTTTCAAAAAGAGTGTTGCTGAGCTCCACACCATTTACTAGGATAACCTCCACGTTTCTTTTAAGCCCTCCGTTTGAGATCCCCAGTACTTCCACGTATGTGCTCCTGCAAAAGTTCTGTTGCTGCAGTCGCTCGATCACTCTGGTCACTGTTTTCCTATCTAACTTCACCGGAAATTCTGCATCCTCCAATACACGCTGCAGCTCCATACGCAGACACCATCCCCCGCAGTTCTGCAAGATGAGATCAAGCATTCAAGCTTCAAGGAGAGTGTGATATAGGATTCCAGTGCATTTAGGCTTAGTACATGATACATGCATTGACTTCCAAGCGCGTAGAGGACACTGAAAGTCGCACAATGAGCGGCACGTACCTGGAGGAAGTGGCGGACTTTTTGCTCCCGGTTGAGACCCTTAAAAGTGCTGGGGAAGTTGGGCCGCTTGACATACTTGGCAGGAGCAACAGCAATTGCCCCTTCCTCCTGTGGCTCTTGCTTGACATTTTTGGCGAGGCTGACTGTTGTAGCAGAGGCAGCCTTGTCCCTCTCCTTCACATGAAGCTCTGGCTTGAGCAGCAGCTGCTCCATTGGAGCAGCATCAAGATTGGCTGCCCTCAGGCGGTATGTCGTGGACTTACTTTTCAGCTCGCCAAACCTTGTCACCAACTTCCTCTCAAGCAGCCTGTCGAGGCGGAATTGGTTACGTTTGCTACTGACGCCAAGTTGCTTCCACAGCTGCGCATGCCATTATCCCTCTCTATCAGCACCAAGTGAGCTACAAAGGGTTGTTCGCAGCTCCGTAATGTCCATCTCAATGGACTTTATGCAACCAAGATAGCACCAACATAGCAACATGTGAAGCTCACACAAAAGCATCTCAGAGTGTTGATCTACCCAACATGCAAACTCCTCTAAGATACTGTACTCACATCTGAGGAGTACAAGCCAGCTGGGCCTGCAGCATGGATCATGTCGTACATCTGCTCGAGCAAGGGCAGCTCCACTAGGACGCCACCCGAGTTGCCAACTCCCTGCTCATCATTCTCCAGATCTTGCTCGTCCTCCCCCTGTGTCTGCTTCTGGCCCTGGCTGAGTGTCTTGCTAACTCGGAGGAGATTAAGGAGCCTCATGCAACTTACTACCTGCAGTTACAATACGTCCAGTCAAAGCAGGCTTTCAAGAACAGCATCAATGAGAGTACTGCATGAGCAGTCTCTTCATGCAATACATTACCTGCAGTAGTAAGTGTCCAGTCTCAGCAGCCTGTCAGAACAGAATTGGGACGAGCCTCCTGGTCTAAGTTTCACTGTTACTATCCTGGACCAGTACCAGTGTCTACCGCAATGAGGTTAGCGTCACCATACCTTGGCGTCTACGCTGCCTGCAAAAACCTCAACTGCGCCTGAGTCCACAAGCTTTCTCTCCAACTGCAGCAAGCACACAGGTGTACCTTGGAAACAAGCTCTCTGTCTCCATATAGTACAACGTTTGCGCTCAACAGAACGTGCGGAACTTCTCAAGGACAATCGATGGGCTGCTGAGACGTGGCTATCAGGTAATATCACTGTACTCTGCGCCACTGGCGGTGGCCTTTCGCATGCCGATATCCAAGGTCCACTTTCAGCTCGTGCACCACAAGTACCTGCACAGAGGCTTCAACGTGCTGATCAATCTCTGGTACTCCAGTCAATTACAGCTGGCAAGCCACCTCAACATAAATTAGGCAATCAGAAGTTCAGCTGTAGTATCACCCCACAATCCCATTGCCAGGAGAGTTCTGTAATATCTTCACGTTCATCATGAAGGAGGAGGCCTGCGGCACCTTGCCATCTGCTGCTTCGAGCCTCTGGCAAATGGCCTGCAGAGCGGCGGTGTCGTCGGTGACCAGCCACGCTGGAGGATCATCTGCCCCCTCCTCAGAAAGCTCCTTCTTGCAGCTACTTGAGGCAAGAGGAGTTTCCAATCGCTTCACGCCACTGTTCATGAAAGAGCGGCCGAATCGTGCAAGATGACAGATGTTGGTGCTGACGACCTGTCCGGTCGGCTTCCGATCCTGCTTGGATAGAATGTTGTGGCGGGTTACGAGACCGCGAGCCTCGAGGTGCCGCACATGATAGAAGAAGTTGTTGTTGCTGATGTTGAGGAGCTTCGCCAGTGCTGCCTGCGTCATCCCCTTCTCCCTGTGAGTATGTCAAAGCAGGTATATGAGTCAGGTCGTGGCAGAGCAGTCCTGGCATCTGCGATCAAGTGCATGGCCGATGCATTGCCGGAGGCAGCTAAGGACATGGTCGACGTCAAGCCAGTGACAGCTGGCAAGGCCGCAGTTGCTGATAAGGCTTGCTACCTGGCCATCGCCAGGGCTCGCAGCACAGCCCGCTGCTCCTCCACCTCGGGGGACGGCATGTCGTACAGCCCCAGCGCGGCGGTGCGCAGAGCTTCGGGAGCGACCACTGCGACGCCGAGGCGCTCTGCCTCTGCCGCATTCTGGACGCTGGGATCCTCAGGCGAGACGCTGCGGTAACTCCCATCGGAGGCGGCGAGCCGGAGCTCCACGTCGTCCGTCAGCAGGAGAGCGCGCCAGGCAGCGGCTTGGGCGGCCGGATCCAGGGCCAGGCCGAGGCGGGCCGCGGCGGGCTCGAGAGCGCGCCACAGCTGTCGCAGCGGCGCGCCGTCAGCGCCGGCTGCCGCCGCGTGGTCCAGCAACGCTGCCAGCAGCTCGTCCATCCCATCGCCAGGGTCGTGGCGGCGAGGGCGGAAAATCCGAGCAAGCGGCGTCGCGCCGCACGGGCGGCGGCGGCGGCGGCGGCGGCGGCTGTCTGGCGGCCTTGCCGCCGTCGCCCCGCACCAGCGGCGGGGCACGCCGGCGCGGCTTGGCCTCGCGATGTAGGGTCCGGCGCTTGAGTATGTGGGACGAGGGTTCGAACCCCGATGAGGTTCCCACAACCCACGCTTTGACCTCGAGCTCGACGAGCGCCATCCGGCCCCTCCGACCTTGTCCATTCTTTTGGGCTGGCCTCAAACAGCCACCAGTCAATCTGGAAGCGCTTTTCTCGACGGATCCCCAAAGTGGGGGGAAGGCGCGCGGTGCGCATGATTGCAAGGGAGGCTAGATCAAGCCAGTGCACACTGTTCAGAGAAAAGCTGGTGCGAAGTGTTGGGCAATTACACAAAGCGAAGCTACTACACAATGGGAGATCGTTTCCAATCCGCCGACCATCCTGTATAAGTTGAGTATGTCCCATTGCAGTTGACTCCCACGGGGCGTCTGGTGCTCAGTACCTCCAGCGGTTTGCGCAAGGACAAGTAATATGGTGGGCAGAGGCAGCCTGGGCAGCTAGCTGCCAGTGGCTCTCTGGCCCTTGGTGCATGCGTCTGTCCTTTTGGATGCAGCAATAGTGGCATTTATTTTCCATCTGCATGCTGGCCGTGCATAGTGGCACTTCATGAGATCGGCGGCGCGACTCGTTTCTCTGCAGCCATAGTACAATCTGCGGCTGTTGACCAGGGTTACTTATGTATTATCATTATACTTATGTTGATTCTGCCCCTTGCAGCCACTTTATGTGCTGATATATTTGCAAGATGTTGAATGTCTGGGGCTCCCCCCCCCGACTTTGTCCACTCTTAAATTAGGCTGGCCTCTCACAGCCAATGCCCTCTATTGAGAGAGCTTCTTTCTATCCAGCTGCTACTGCTTCCTACTAGATATAGTGACTAGGGTCTACTGGTTGGTCATATACTCTAGTAGCCAGCTTCTTGCTGAGTGGGTTGTGCATTAGTGTTGGGGCTTCACTCATAATTTTGTCCACTCTTCTTGGGCTGGCCTTTCATCGCCTCAGTGTCGGGAGAGCTTCTTCTCCTTTTTTGCCTAGCTACCGCCTCCTTCAGCGAGACCCTTTCCACGTCTGGAGGAGCTTCCTCCTCTTACCTTCTCAGGCATTTTTCGTGCAATTAGCAAGCAGACTACGCCTTGGCTGCCATTGATTGGGCTCGGCGTGGCTCCAACTTGCGGCTATTGAGAAGGGATTATTGGACACTCTATAGTAGCCACTTGCTTAACTGCGTACTTGTGCTTTGCGGCCCCTTTGGATCTTGTCACAACATTTTCAGCTGGCCTTTCAGAGTCACACCCGCCTGAGAAAGCACTTCCCTACCCGCTTGTTTATTTACTCTGACTTGCGACATCTGTAGAGGGGTTACCGAAACCCATTCGTGCGGTGCAGAACAAAGAAAACTGCAGCACTACTCCGACTACCCCCATTGCGATCAGCTCCTGCCAGCGGCAATCGACATCTTCGGCTGTCTGGGTCTCGTTTCCACACTCTCCTTCAAAACATTGCCAATCTAGGCTTTACTCGACGTGCAGATGTGTTTCCGGCTGAGATGGGCTTGCCAGCTGCATGTCTGTTGCTCTTGCGAGGACGAGTTTCGGCCTGTTTGCAGCGTGCTCAGGCTAGTGCCTTGCACCAGAAAGCTGGGCGAGCTCTGGTTGGTGGCAGAAGGGCTTCGTTTCTGGCATCTAGTATTCATGCATCGATAAGTGGCCTTCATGTTTTGACCCGTAATTACTGAGCGGGTCAACCTGCTGTAGTTTATGAAGACGTGTGTATGTATGTAGATGTATGTATGTGTGCATGTATGTATGCTCATGCAGATCTTTAGATGTGCTTGCCTATGTACTTTGCCATTTGGCCTACGTTTGATTCAATTACACGAAATTCCCTCATTCGTAGCCACTTTGCTTAGCTGCTTGATTTACACTTTCTGATACCTTCGGACCTTGTCCTTCTGTCCATTCTTTGTGGGCTGGCTTTCACAGCACTTGCCTCCTTTGAAACGAACAAGAAAGTTGTACGTTTGGGCTGGCCTCCCACAGCCACTGCATTACATTGGAAGAGCTGTTTCTGTGCTGGCCTTTCAAAGTCCTCTTTCTCCATCTTGATAAGTCACTCCGACTTTGGGGTCAATTATGAACATTCATCCATAGTAGCTACTTGTGTAGCTGCATACTTTGCTCTTTCCGGTTCCTGCAGAGCTTATCCACTCATTTGTGGCTGGCCTTTCCCCTTTTTATCTTCCACAGCCATCGCCCTCGTCGGAGGAGCCTCTTCCTTGTTTGGGCTGGCCTTTTAAAGCCCCCATTCTTGCCTTCGTACTTGGCTACTTTGGCCTTCGATTGTTTCAAATACACGGAAGTTCTCCTTCTGAGAGAGCTCCTATTATCTGCCTCCTTTGGAGCAGGTTCTTGAATGGGAGCAGCGCGTCATCCCCCGTCAGGCCGTGACGAGGCCGCCCCAGCCAGGACTCCGGCGCTGACGGGCGCAGGAAGACGAGCAGACGGCAAGCGGAAGGCGGCGAGAACCCGCCACCGCCGCCGCCGCCGCCGCCGCCGCCGCCGCCACCATGGCCGCCGCCGCCGTCGCAGCCCCCGGTGCCGCCGCGGCGATTGACCCCGCGGACTTCCAGTGCGCCATCTGCCTGTGAGCGCCGGCTTTAGCCTTGCCTTTGGCCGCCATCGTCCGCGGCTCTAGTTGTCCTCTGCCGCATCTCCAGCATGAGTCTCAGTGATTGGCATTGCCATTCATGGCCGCCGCGCCGCAAGCACTCTACATCCGCCGCTCTGACGATGCCGCGCTCTTTTCTCCGTCGCTCTATTGCGCAGCTCTCTGGTGTACAAGCCGGTCATCAACGGTGAGCGCCGGCTCCTCGTCCCGCCACCCTGACCTGTCACGGCGGTGCCACGCCCGTGCTCCGTCTATCTGAAGGCTACAGCCGTCAGCAAGGGCACGGCAGCGGCTGTTGCGCCGGCTCCGCGCCTCCTTCTGGCTTGCTGTATGGCCACTTCGGGGTCACACGTAGAAGAGATAGACTTCCAATTGGCGTGCCTACCAGCTGGCCTCGTACATGAGGTCCTGGGCTTCGTCGTCAGTCCGGCTCGTCGTATAAGCTTGTCCTTGACGCTACCGCGTGGTTGTCGTGCAGGGTGTGGCCATGCCTTCTGCTTCTGGTGCATCCACCGGTCGATGAATCCCATTAGGGAGTCGCACTGCCCGCTCTGCCGCCGCGTCTTCGGCCACTTCCCGGCAATCTGCGAGCTCCTGCACTGCGCGATCTCGCAAGCTTTCCCGCAGCAGTACGAAGCCCGCGCCAAGGAGTCTCGAGGTAGGATCCCTCAGCAATGAGCCACTTCAGGTGCTTTGCAACCTGAGTTGGCAATTGTCTTGAGCATCTGAGGCGTATGGCACAACAACCACGGCTTGATGGGCATCGGAGCCCCTTGAATTTGATCATTCGAGTACTGAAAAGGTGGTGCCATGATGCCATTGCTGCAGACGACGAAATCAAAGACAACGTCTTCTCTCCGGATCTGGATGCTGCAGCACCTGATGCTGGTGGCTGCAACACTTCCCAGTGCATTGCAAGGACGCCAGCTGCAGAGGGCAACAGAGATGATGCCACCTGCCAATGTGGCGGCAGTGGACCCTTTACACATTCGGGCTGCTCTCTCAACATCGCAGCTTTCGAGTGCGGCGCATGCAGCGAGCTACTTCATGAGCCTGTGGTCTTGAATTGCGGCCATGGTAAGATGTCGCTCCTCCTCTGGCCAGCCACTGCTTGCAACCTGCTGCTGGCTGCCCTGACATTCCACTGGCATGCTCAAGGTCCTGTGCACACTGACCTGCATCGTGTTGACGGCGTGCTCTGGTGCTGAAGCTTGCTGTTCTGGCAGTAGACCACTCTCATGTTCTCAATCATTTCCTTGCAGCCATCTGCTTACGTTGTGCCGACACGCGACAAAGCCAGCCAAACTGGCTGTGCCCTTTGCATAGTTGCATGGCTCGGCAGCCGGAGGGGACGCTAGGGAAGTGCGTAATACTGGAGAAAGTTCTGATGACATCACACCCGGATGCATACTCGTCGCGAACTGGTCGGAGCACAACCATGGCCACCTCTGCAGCTGCATCAGGTGGGCATGCTCTCTCTCCATTTGTCCTGTGATATAAATACCACGACATGTGACCCATGGACACAATATTGATGACGTGATGTGGTGGGACGACCTGCAGAAGACACAAGTATGCCTCAAAGCTCTACATGCGAGCCGGCGGAGGCCAAACTGCATTTTGAAGGCAGCAGCTCAGACCAAGGCTCAGGGACGTCAGGGTCTTCCAATCAGGACCAGGAAAGGCGGCATTGTCCAGAGGCAGAGAGCTCTGCTGTGCCGCAGGTTGGTGGTAACCAGGGAATGGTCACCTTGGTGCAGAGGGCCTGGGAGAACATTGCAGCTGTTGCTGTAAGGAGGCAGGCCGCGAGGTCCCATCAGGAGCAGGAAAACCTTGACGACTTGCTCAAGGAGACCAGAGCCCAGAACTACATCCACACTGGTGTTGGATGCGATGCCTGTGGGGTAAGTTCCATGAGGATTGGTGGCCGTCTGCAGATTTTTGGATATAATGCCGACCCTGTCCATGTCCCCGCTGAAGGTCCTGTTGCCAGCGGCTAAATCTCACAGATTGGAACCATAACGTTGACGTTGGAGCAGGTGTAGGCTCCTTTTGTCCTGCTTGTCTGCTTGTCTTGCTTCTTCTACAATTAATACTGAACAGGTAGTTGGCCTGGCCCACTTTGACGAAAGGAAATAAGGAACTTTGAAACCAATGGATGATGCAATTGTCTTGGCTTCTGCTGCCAGGCATTCCCCATTGTGGGCAGGCGGTTTCACTGCAAGGACTGCCCCGAGGTTGTCGGGTATGATGTATGTTCGGATTGCCATCAGGGTCCCTTGCCGGCTGCTGGCCGATTTAACCAGCGACATCAACCCGAGCATCGGATGGTGGAGTCACCCCAGTATAGCGGAGCCCTGCATTTCCTTCTAATTGCTCATTCAGCGGACCTCACAATCCAGCAGCTGATCCGTCTGTATGGCGATGAACTGATTCCAACACTAATGGACGGCGATTAGGACATTGGAGGGGAGGACTCGTTTGAAGACCAGCAGGCAACAGCTACACGTTACTGAAATCTCGGCTTTACGATGGCTTCCAACGAGTTGCCAGAAAAGGGCAATGATTGTCCATCTGGGTATGTGAGCAGACAAGCTCGGCAAGAGCTGCCAAAAGGGACAATTTGTACAGGTGTGGAGCAACCACGGTTCTGGTTGGTCCTCTGACACTTCAATGTGAAGTGGCATCCCTACATTGTGGCTGAAGCTGCACTGATTGGGCACTCCAAAAAGATGAAGTCATCTTGCTATGGCCCATTTGACTTCTTTATGACGATGACACCTTCTTGCCCTTCTTCAGCAGACCTGCTTCGAAAGGTCAAAATCCACGGTGTAGTCGTACTCAATGGTAGGTATCAGGGAGGCAATGAATTTCAAAAATATGAACAAATATCTGCAGCAAGCCACAAAACAGCTGAAGGTAAACACTCCACTCTTGACAAGGTCTGAGACTGCCAGGACTGACCAGCATGTGAAGCACAGATACTTGCACCTTCATCTAGTAAGCATCATAACGCTTCAGATTGTCCAGAAGCAGCCCAGTTGAAGACGCACTGATCAATGCGAGGCTCCACGCCACTGGAGGTGAGAACATCCAAGATCTTCTTCATCACAGCCCCATGCCGGCAGGGGTGGACGGAGGCAAATTTGCCGGGCATGTTTGGATGGTCATCTATCGTCACCTGCAAATGCGAAAGTCATTCTAAAATTTTACGTGCCACTATGGCTGGCTTGGAGCAGTCCCTGCCTTCTCCAAGTCCAAATTCATCTGCTGCAAAGTGGCTGAAGTGGCATTCTACAGAAGACTACAGAAGACAGGCAGCTTAGGGAGGGGTCTACCGTCTTGCGCGCATGGTCTTGGCTGACATCCTCAAGCACCTGCTCAGGCTTCAGCGGCTGCCGGCTCTGAGACAGCAAGCCACCAGAAACAGTGAGTGATTCCTTTAAAACAGGACCAGATAATGCTGTAGACTTGTGCCCCGCGCTGGTGATGAGAGTCGGCACAGTGTGGGCTGCAAACCCATTACAGGCGGCGTGCTCACCTCGTCATAACCAAAGAGCCACACCCGAGGCGTCTGATAGTACTTGTCGTATCTGTGGACAAGCCCACACGCCTCTTGAGACTTGATCCAGGTCTGTCAGCTAGAGGCAATACTACTGGACTTATACATCGCAGAAGCGCTTTGAATGTATGTTGAGCATGCAGAACTCTAGGAACATACGTTATGCTTATGTCATACGTCCTCGTCCGCAGAATGTGGTCCTCAGTGGGCTCACGAGCCACGAGATACGACGGCGACAAGGTGGCCTGCACGGCAGCAATGGGTCTCGCATCAGTTCTGCACATAGGGGGTCGACCGAGGCAGGGCAATCATGGCTTCTCCTTAATGGGCGTCCGCTCACAGGATCGGACTCCATTGCGTTGTCCTCCTCCTCGAACTCCGTCATGTCAGGGACGTCATCGTCATTCTCCGCGGCGTCGTCTGCCGCCAGGTTCCCGCTCGGGCCGCCCCGACCCATGACGAGCTCGCTTGCCGCACGGCCTTCCTGGGCATCGATGGACGGGATAGCCTCCTCCATCCTGACGTCTAAGGAAAACCCAATAAAAGCAGACTGAGCACGACGACGCGACTGCCTCGTGCCGCAGTCCCACAGCCGCGGTCATGGGTCTGGCGAAGCCTGCCCGGCGTTGTGACGAGCGGGACGGACCTGCGGCCGGGTTGCCGTGGGTGGCGAGCCAGCCGCCGTCGCCGCCGTCGGCCTCGAGGAGCAGGTCGCCGCCGGCGTGCGCGTAGGCCTCCTCCAGGTACCCCGCCCGCCGCAGGCACGGCACTGGCTCGACCGGTGCAGCCGAGCCAAGACCAGACAGGTCAGCGCCGCGAGCGCCATCCGACGGGCCTCGGCAGCTTGGGCAGCGGCGACGGCGTGGCCATGGCCGCCATTGCCGCGCTAGCTCACCGTTGCGGGTGATGAGAAACTGCCTGTGCGGCGGGAGGAAGGGCCTGCGGCGGGACGCGTCTCCGCCCTCCCTGCCGGCAGAGCAGCGAGAGCCGCAGCGCGCGCCTATCAGCCGCCTTCGACGGCGGCGGCGGCGGTGGCGGGGGCGGCGGCAGCGGCGGCGGTGGGGAGGGCGGACCAGGCCCAGGTGGGGCACTTGGTGACGAGGTTGTCGCCGGCTGCGACGAACTCGTCGGGCGTGAGGACGCCGCGCGAGCGGAAAGCGCTGGCGCTGCGCGGCGGCGTCAGCGCCTCCACCGTGCTCTTGAACGCCGAGTGCAGCCGGTGCCGCAGCGGGCCCACGTCCATGCCGCCGCCGCCGCCGCCGCCGCCGCCGCCGATGGCGGAAGGGCAGGGCCTCGCGGCGCGGGGTGGGTGCCAGGAGCCCAAGCCCCTTACCACACCTGACGGTCGATAAAAGTAGTGGGAAAATGCCACCTTCCGGCCGTCTCGCCCCCTTCGGGTCGGTCTACCGTCGCGCTGCCGCCCGATCGCTGACATCGGACGGCAGGACCGCGGCGATAAGTGGCAGTCCCCCCCCGTCTGACGTCCAGACTCATCCTAAAACCCCACCCGGCCGTGCCGTGCCTTAAACCCTTGCCAGCAGCCCCCTCGCCTGCCCTCGCAGCGGCGGCGGCGGCGGCGGCGGCGGCGGCGCAGAAGGCGCAAGCATGGCGGAACGCGGCGGCGGGGGTGAGCGCGGCGGCGGTGGCGGGGACCGCGNCAGCTCTACCTCTTCTCGCTGCCCATCAAGGAGCACCAGATCGTGGAGTTCTTCCTGGGGCCCGCGCTCAAGGACGAGGTGAGTAGACGGCGCATCTGCCATTGCCATTTCTCCATCTATTTGTTCCATGGAGTACTTTTCCTTCACCACTCTTTTATCCATTTCGACTTTGTGCACTCGTATTGAGGTGGGTTTCCTTCTTAGATGCTCAGCAGTGCGGTGCCTATGAAACGAAAGGGGGAGGTCAATCCAAGCCAATACATTGTTCAGGCAGATGTACTGCAAAGATACGAGGCTACATGAAACGAAGCCCTATGCTAAGTGTCTATGGTAACAATGGGAATTAGTACCATTGGTGTGACATAATTGTGACATAGGTGTGAACTTGGTGTGGGTGAGCACATGCAGGTGATGAAGATCATGCCCGTCCAGAAGCAGACAAGAGCCGGGCAGCGCACCCGCTTCAAGGCCTTCGTCGTCGTGGGCGACGCCAACGGGCACATCGGCCTCGGCGTCAAGTGCTCCAAGGAGGTGGCCACCGCCATCCGCGGCGCCATCGTGCTGGCCAAGCTCTCGGTGATCCCGGTGCGCCGCGGGTACTGGGGCAACAAGATCGGGAAGCCCCACACGGTGCCCACCAAGGTCACCGGCAAGTGCGGCTCCGTGACCGTGCGCCTCGTGCCCGCGCCCCGCGGCTCGGGCATCGTTGCCGCCCGTGTGCCGAAGAAGGTCCTCCAGTTTGCCGGCATCGACGACGTCTTCACCTCCTCCCGCGGGTCCACGAAAACCCTCGGCAATTTCGTCAAGGTCCTCTCTCCTCATCCTCGTGACGTGGCCGCTCTCTTCCCTCTTGCCCCACAGATGTAGCGCCTGCGCAATGTGGACTCGTGGCAGTGGACACGCTCATTGTGACTCGCGAGCCCGTCATTGGAGCTTCTCTTCACAGCTGTGGCTTGATGCTCGAGTCCCTTCCAAGCACGGTCGAGGCTGTCGCGCTTGTACTTGTTGAGAAACTTAGTTTGAATCCGATTGTCTTTCTTTTGATGTTCTGACGCTTGCGAGGTGGTACATCTCCGCAGGCAACGTATGAATGCCTGCTGCACACATACGGGTTCCTTACGCCGGACTTGTGGCGAGAGACACGTTTCACCAAGTCACCATTCCAGGAGTTCACGGACTACCTGGCCAAGCCCTACAAGGCCCCAGTCATCGAGGAGGCGCCCCCTTCTTAGACACCATCACTCCTCACGCTTTGTTGCTTTGCTTGGGACAGACGTCTCGGCTCGTCTACTATCTTGAGTGTCTACTGTTTGTACTGTGATAAGAAAAAGATGCCCAGATGGCTTGGCCCCACAATCTGGGGAGCTGACAGTCAAAGACAGACTTTGAGGGACTCGCTGCCTGGGTGCAAGAATGGTGGCAGCGGACAGTGAATGCAACTTGACAGGCTGCAGACTGCAAGATTTCTGGACAGGCACAGCACATGCACTGCACAAGAAGGGCAAGATCTGGCCTCCACGCTGTGAAGGCAATTATGCCAAGGCAACATTGCCATTGAATGTTGCATAGCATCTTACGTTTGACTGCGGAGCTGTCCTAGAATATATCCTACCTAAATAGCAGGCTTTTGAAGTTGAGAGCCGCTTTGGAGGCCAATGGGCCACCGCTATGATGACAGTCGGATAAGCAACAAAATTGATAGCGCTGACAAACGTCACACTGGCCAGTTGACTCCGCGGCTCGTGGTTGCTCGTGGTTGAAGCCGGGATTGTGGAGGTGGTCAGTGCTACTTCATCCATCAGAAGTTGTGAGCAGAGGCACCATGGCGGCGAAGTGTGATGATGGCCTCTGCGTGGCCATCTGGGCGGCTACTAGAGCCGCCGGACAGGGTGGAGATGCAGGCATCCGCCCTTTGCAGCCATCAGTGGTGCTGCAGCAGCACTCGGCCCTCAGGCAAGTGGCTCTCAACGCGGCCGATGCGCTGGGGCGGCCACACGATGTGCGTCACACGGCCTTCTATCAGTGCCAGCGGCACCTGCACGCACGACACAGCGGTTCCACGGAAGACGGTGACGGCAGTCAGCTACCACATGCTGCCTCGGCTCCGCCGCAGGCGCACGCCGAGACCCATAAGGCGGAACCTGACCCATAGAAGGTAAGCCACACACGATCTTTCATGGCCGCCGCAGCGTGGCGACGAGCGGTACTCTTGGCTTTGGAGTTTAGGGTTAGGATTAGGGCTAGGGTTGCGATGGGAGGCTTGCCGGGCCAAAGTGCTTGGAGTCGCAGCTCATGGCGGCGTTGTCGCCCTCCACCCAGCAGTGGCCCTGTGGCACCTGCGCCACGTCGAAGCTCCCAGGGACGGTCACCCAGTCCCCCGGCAGCGCGACTAGCCGCTTGACCAGCAGCGCGCGGCGCTCCTCGGGCGACCTGGGGGCGCGGCCGCCACCGGAGGGTCAGCGCCGTGCCCGGCGGCGGCGGCGGCGGCGTGGGCAAGGCCGTCGTGGGTCAGCGCAATGCTCGGCGACGGCGGCGGTGGTGGCGGTGTGGCAAGGCCGTCGTGGGGTCAGCGCCATACGCGGCGGCGAGGGGGGCAAGGCCGTCGTGGGTCAGCGCCATGCGCGGCGGCGGCGGCAGCGGCGGTGGCGCAGCCGGCGGCGACGGCAGGGGCAAGACCATCAAGGGCGGTCGAGGGCGGACCTGAGGACGACGACGTCGCCGCGGCGGAAGGTGCAGCGCCGGACGCTGAGCTTCTCCAGCACAACGCGGTCGGCCAGAAGCGCGCCGGCGAGGCCCCAGCCGCCGC
>WELB01000211.1:194710-224012 GCA_009602725.1 Spirogloea muscicola
ATCAAGCCCGCCAGGGCATCGCGAAGGAGGTTGTGAATGCCCACCACTTCTGGTCCAGTGGGGCATCTCAGCATGTGAGTGGCGAGCACAGCACCCTCTGCACGGAAGCCGCACTCGCACTGGCGCACCCCAATCAGGCGATTAGGTGGGAGGCCGAGGAAGAGTTGAAGCGATGTCCGAAAGGCCTCGGAGCTGATGCTGAAGGCGTTGGCGACGGGGGAAGAGGTGATCCAGTCAGTGGCACCAGGTGTGGCCAGAGAAGTGAGTCTTGCCAAGCTCCTTGGATTGTTCTAAATCTCTGGCAGCCTCCTCAACCTTCTGCGGCGTTCGTCTTCCACTGCCAGAGCACGGCCCGCGCGCGAGTGGACGGCATGAGCTAGGGAGCGTTGAAGGGAAAGAATTGACAAAAGTTCGAAGGGGCCAAAAACGTGTAGCAGCTTTCTCGCTCATGCTGTCCACTCGCGCGCGGGCCGTGCTAACGATGCTGCTTCCTGGTCTCGTCTGCCTGCATCTTTTCCAGCTTCGAGCTACTCTGACCTGATGTTGCTCACCCGCGGGTATTGAGCTTCCTGTGGTTCCGTCGTGTCTAGTTGTCTATATGCCTAGCTAGTGTTTCCCTTCTTTAGGGCACCTGTTGTGGCTCTTTGGTTTTTGTCCATTCTTTTTTGGCTGGCTTCTGCCAGCCCCTCTTTCCTATGGGCGAGCCCCTTCTTGAAGGGGCCTGACGAAGCTATGTCAGAACGGGGGGAGGATGGATCCACTCAGTAGGTACGGTACGAGTGAGGAGCCTCAACTTCGACAGGAAGAAATGCGGAAAAGAAAATGCGGCTGCTGATATGAAAGAATCGGCTGTAAACTGCCAGCCAGATGCATACAGGTGTTCATGACGGAGCCTAAGGCTAGGCAGACAGGGCGCCCTCAATACCCCGTGTCAGCAGTAGGAAGTCAGATGAGCTGAGGGGAGGAAGAGCAACCCCGCTGCGCAGACCAGAGGATGCTGCAAGGGCGCGACCAGCCCGGCGATGCAAAGCAATCGCCTGAGACCGCTGTAGGCAAATAGACAAACGCATTCGGTAGCAGGACACAAGACCCACAGGCACCGAGCCACCGGGAAGGGCTGCACCCTGTTCACGGCGCCGCTGGTCAGCTTGAGAGGCCAGCAGCGAAAGCAATGAGGACCACCGACCCCCGTAACACCCATGGATGTCCATGGCCAAGGTATCACCCGCCTGGTGGTCCTTGTACTTGCTCAACTACTTCTGTTCGGCCACCTTCACGGCATAGCCGGTCTCAGAAGTAGTGGGGCCCTTTGTCCGGAAGCTGTCGGTTAGGACGACGTCCGCGAGGAGCCGTTTGCCACCGCCCAGGGGGAAAGGGGGGAAGGCGCGCGGTGCGCATGAAATTAAAGCGAGGCATATTCAAGCCAATGCATTGTTGGCAAAAGGTGGACGGTGGCTCCTGTTAGAGTCGAGGAAGCTTGTGCTCACTCGACCCCCCTAGCATCTCTGATCTGCGGCTGCTTAGCAGGGGTTACTGAGTGATTTGTAGCTGCTTTGTTTCTTTGTGTGCTTGTTTTTCTTATCCTCAATGGGCGAGCATTTTCTTCTTTTTCTTAGCGCTTTCCCTGGCCCCCTTCTCGTACTCTGTTCAATCTATTTTGGGCTGGCTTTTCCAGCCCCTATCCTCAATGGGCGAGCACTTTCTTCTCTCTAACTGGGTGTTTAGAGCAGGTTCTTTACAGGGTCCGGGCGGGTCAGCCCGCCGAGGGCCCGAGGGGGCCGGCTGCAGAGCCGGCCCGAGGTGGCCGTTAAGCTAGTCGGGCAGGGTGTGAGGCACTGATGTGAGGCACTATCTCACACGTGTGATCTGCCTGCGTGTCACCCTGATGGTCCGGGCAAGACGCCCTGGAAGCGACAGATGCTCCCCTGAGTGGGAGGCTTGAATGATATGAAGGCTAAATGGAAGGAGCTAATGTATAAATTCTGAGAGATACAGGGGTACGGCGTTTGAGCGAGAGCCTGTGATTCTCATATCGAGTTCCAAGAAGTAGAAAGAATGCAATGGATGGGTGTGATTGGCCAGCCCATTTTGAGAAATAAACTAGCTCGAGCGGGGCAGAAAAGCGCTAGAGCACCCATCGACTCAAGTGGCCACTGGGAGCTGGGCCGTGCACGGCCCAGCTAACTAGGTGTCACTTTGTCTTGCCAAAGCTGTCCCAGCGCCGCCGCCGCTGCCGCCGCTGCATTACACAGACTTGCTGGACGCCATAACTCGTATTTGCGCCTGCTCTTATCAATAAGGTGGGAGCGGGCAAAAAGAATGTGCGGCAAGGCTCCAGTATGGTGGAGCTTGACCTCCTATGCTGCAGATATAAGAAAACCATTGCCCACAATGTGGAGAACCTTGCCGCTTAGAGCAGCAACATTGCTCCATGCATGAGTATCTGCTCAGCTCCTTGGTGTTCCCAAGTGCTTACCCATCCACTCGACTGCGCATTCGCTTGCTTCCGCTCATTGTTATCCATCAGTCTGGCACTCGCCCAGCCCAGGGCCATGCACCCGCACGCTCCTTGGAGATGGGACATGAGGACAGCACTCGACCTGGCCAACAGCTTCGCGTTGTTGGGAACCGCGACTAGGTTCAGAAATGCTGCCAGTCCAAAGAGGAGCACAGCATTAATTGTCAATTTGCACATCAATCTCGTGAACATGCAGACTTCCAAGTGTGCTCACTGCGCTTGCAAGCTTCTGCCTTGTGCATGGATCACAACCGTTGGCACAACTGTATCAACAGGTTACGTGCGGCCAAGCTCACCTCGTAGTGGCTGCAGAGCTCGTCCAGTCACCTCAGTCTGGCGCACATCCAAGAGTACCAGATTCTTGAGAGCTGCAATGAAGATGATTCCAATAATGAAGCACAGTTGCTTGGTCTATGGTACAGCATTGCAACGAAGCCCCCCTTTGAAGCCCTGAAAATTCAAAAAGCAGGCTGCACGCTTACCAAGTAAGTGAGAGACTGATGAAGGGTGGACAGGCGCTCTTGCCAAGCTAAGGTACTCCAATTTGCACAGTGGCCAGTTGCTCTCAGCCATTTCCTGAGCGTGCAGCTACTAAGAATAAGAAAACAGCAAATAAGCCAGACCTCAGTATACGACATCACTTTTGTACTTGCAAGTGACTCTTTTCTTTGAAAGTAGCCTTCTTGCCAACACACCCATGAGAGGATGCATATGTAAGGGACGACCTACATACAGCGTAACATAGTAAATCATAGCCAACACAAGATATGCTCCTGCAGCTTGCCTTGCCTTGTTCATATTGCCAGTTCCTCAGTCGCAAGCCGTATGTTGCAAACTCAATGAATGTGGTACCGATGGTTGTTCCAGATGCATTCAGCGCAATGAGAGACGACATTCCTGAGATGAGAAGACTGGACTTTGTCATCCTGGTGACGTACTGGAAACAAGAACCTCATGTACTGCAGAAGTTGGAAGATGGAGTACCAGAAAGAAAGCGTATGGCACTTGCTTCATCGACTTGTACTGCATTCTCCAGGTCCAGGCACCTCAACTTGGGAAGAGCTGCATGAGCCAAAGCCTTAGTCATTAGTCACTGGGAGCAGCAGCATCTCTGCATGATGCTTGCTAAGAGGCTTACTGAGAGTGATACCCCATGCATTGCAACAATCAGAGACTCCTCAGGGCCTCTTGCCTGCCACATGCTCCAGCTGACTGCCTCGTACGTTGCTGCAGCTACGTATCCTTAAGCATTCTAAGGCTCTGAGAGCTGCCCCCGAAGGTACACAAAAAGAAGTGATAGGGGATATATTTCAGGATGTATGACGTAAGCAGTGACATTTGTCATGGAATGGCTACAGTAGCTTGGGCATATCATTTACTATCATATCCCACATCAAAGTGAAGCAGTGGCTGCGTGTTGTATGCGCCAATACTGCAACTACTGAGCGAGTGACCATCAAATGTACCAGCAACAGGCGCGAGGTCCTCCAGCCAAGCGCAGTTGCTCAGGTCCAGCCTTATCAAAGAATCTGCATGGTGACAGGTCTGCTTTGGTGACACCGGGAGCTAGATTGGCAAATGGCAAGGCAATGTAAGGCAAAGCAAGGCATGACAAGGCCAGCTGCCAGTGGCCTTCAGAAGGATTGCGTGCTCAGATCTGTCCGCCTAGCAAGTACAGCTGCGGCAAGGAGCAGAGAAGAATATATAATATCTGCTATTATAAAAAATATTCCATGACAGGGAATGAGCACCTGAGAAGATGGCCAAACGGTGTAGCTTAAATCCGCTCATGCCCTGCACCTCTGCCATGCCGCCACCACATAGAACCGCTGGCATGGCGACTTCAGACGGTCAAGACCTTCTGTGGACACCAAGTCTTACAGCAGACCTTGCAATCTGCATGGTCAGGAGTGTGGAGTCCAGCTACTTGAGCAGCTGCAGCTGAACCTTTAAGCTAGGCTCCCATGACTGGCGGCTAATAACAATTTAACAGGCGTAGTGGATGAAAGCGCAGGTTATTGAGCATGCTCACTGGACAGCGCCAGCTCCCGGGGCCGCCAGAAAGCCGCGGCGAAGGCGCGCAGCTCCGCCAGGCCGGCGTCCCGCAGGAAGAGGCGGTGGATCTCCTCGGCGACCTCCAGCGGCAGCCGCCGCAGGCGCCGCGGCGGCTGCCGGGCCAGCGACGCCGCGACGGCGGCCATGGCCAGGCGCGCGAGCGACGGGACCTCCCGCATGTCACGTCTTCACGTCACGGGCTCTCGGCGGCCGGTGGCCGGCTCGACCTGCGCCGCGGGAGGCAGACGGCCGCTACGCAGGCGCCATGCCTCGCTTCTCCGCCTTCGCTGCGACGGGCATGGACCTGCTGGCCCACGCAGAGCGCCGCGAGATCGGCATGGCTGCGACGCAGCCGACAGTCGCCGCCACTGCGTCGGAGCGGCAATGCCTCCAAGTGAGGTTAGGTGCACCACAACGCCATGCATAACTGGTCGTAACCGGAAGCGACTTTTTCTCTTGCTCCTTTGTACCATCCACCTTCCTCCAACATATCGCTGGCAGTTTCTTGTAAGTACAGCATTGTTTTGCTTTGCTTAGTAGTACAAGACGAGGGTTGCGCTCGCTCTAGGACTTGATACAACATCTCACGACACGAGCTGCATGGCTGTCGTCAAAGCTGACGACAGCCATGCAGCACCTGTACGAAATTGTTATGCCGTACGTCAAATACAAGCGACTTCGTATGTCAAGGACTGGGAAAGGTTTTAACTGCAATGCCATTATCCATCCCTCAATTTTACATCATACGGATGGATGCAAAGGACCAGAGAAGCAGAGAGAAAGTCGCTTCCAGTAGAGGGCGACGCCTGTGCGATGCCAGCCCAGAGACGAACAAAGAGAAACAGCTCTTCCAATGTAAGGCAACGGCTGTGAGAGGCCAGCCGAAAGGAATGTACAAGGAGCAGAGGGACTCGGTGCACTGAGCCCGCCTTTTCCGACGACAACCCAGCACGACAAAGGAAGTCCACCTGGCCTTCCGTGACGTTCTTATAGACTCCCCCTTGTCTTGCTACCAGTCTGCGCTGGCCATCCGCAGCCACGGTCCCATTAGATTCTTCCAGTAGCGGGCTATATGTGGCCAGCCCAGAGAAAGAATGTTCCAAGGGGCTAGAAACGAGGAACCACCGCCATGGGGTTCCAGTATTGGTAGTGATTGCAGTAGTCCTTCTTGCAGGTACTTGTCCCACGAGCTTTCGCTGGCTGCCTTTGTTGACACAGTGCTTGCAAGCACAAAGGATTTCTCACGTTGATGACAGATCAAGACTCCTAGGTTGTAGCATCCTCTCTACCTGCATCATCTCTACTTTGCTATCCTAGACTCCGCACACGAGCTGTCTGTGCAAAGCATCCTCAGTCAAGTCTTGCAACACATAAGAGAAAAGTCCAAAACGAAAGAATCTTCAGCAAATGTCTCTAAGGTATGTCGTCAAAGCTCAGAAGACAGGCGAAGCAACTTCCAGCACGATCTGTACGTAGATTGTCAACTATGGTGTGGAGTCATGAAGTTCCAAACAGGAGCGGGTAGAAGCAACAGCGGCCAGTGCTCCAATGCTGCAATAAAGGAGGAGAGCATAAGCTGAACATTGATTGGCAGCACGCACGATTCGCTTGGTACAATCTATACAGTTGCTGCATCAATGACAGGGGTAGATCAAGTACATGATAGGCACACCACAGACTTGACCAATTTCTGCAGCTTACCACTGCCAGTAAAGCTCCCCAACGTATCTTCTCAAAGAAGGCAAAGGAGATGGGCTTTGCATGAGGATCATGTCCTCTCAAGAAGCCTCTGCAAGAAAGCATCCAAATTTTCCTTTAATAATGGGCAGCGTCCAGCGTAGATACATTCTCTGTGGCGGTGTTAGTTTAGGTGCATGCAACTCAGAAGGCAGAAGCTGAGGTTCCTGATCCGCATGATACAGTGCAACCAAGTGCTTACATGAAGGACACTGACACAATAGGAGCAGTACGCGTGTCGTAGATAGCAATCAGGCCGTCAGCGGAGGCATCACCAGTCCTTGCATTCACGGCCAGCCGCTGCCCTGTCGGATCCCAGGCCATGCGTTCAATGCCGATCCTGCAGACAGCACCGGAGATTGAGTATGACATCTGCAGTCCAACACAATCGACTCGGAAGAGACTTATGTTGCTATGGTTATGTAAGAGATAGGTGGTGTACATACTGATGAGCAGAGGCAGCAGGTCCCGCCACGGCGTCAAGCTCCGGTAGGTCAACAGGGATCAGGGTTGCATCTAGCAAATGACGCATGAAGCCAAAAACCAGTTTAGTCGTCAGCTGAAGGATGGCTTCATACTGTTCTGACGCTTTATAGACTAACAAAGAAACACCACAACTAGCGATCTCCTCGATCTGCATTTTGGAGGCTTCGTAGGAACATTGCTTCTTTGAGAGCCACTGCTATTACAAAGATCTCTACATTTTGCAGATGAGCATCTGCATCTGTCACCTAAGGAGGGTGGCTGTCCTGCCAGATGGATAGCAGCCAGCGTTGTTGCATTTTCAAATGCAGCTAAAATCACCTTGCCACCGGAGCTCCACCTTGCACTCTGCCCAATANTCGCGGAGGCGGTCGTGGGCCGCTGTCCGCTCTCCGCCGTGGGAACAGCGCAGAACATGAGCAGCCAGCTCTCCAGGCTCGGTCCCGCGCTCGCCACACTCACATTGACGCACACCCTGGAGACATGGCGGCAGTAGGCCCAGGAGCCGGTGGACGGCACTTCGGAATACCTCGTCCGGGAGGGTGAGGGCGTCACCAGAAAGCTGGGCGAGCTCTAGTAGGTGGCAGAAGGGCTCCGTTCTTGGCATCTAGTATTCATGCATCGAGTAGTAACCTTCATGTTTTGACCCGTGGTTATTGAGCTGGTCAATCTGCTGTAGGTTATGTAGATCTTTAGATGTGCTTGCCTTTGTACCTGGCCATTTGGCCTCCATCTCTTTCTAATACACGGTCTTTTCTTTCGGCTGGCTTTGCCAGCCCCTCTTCTCTATATAAAGGCCCAGCATCAACACACATTGCTGGGCACGCAGTGGGTGGAGCAGAACAAAGAAAACTGCGGCATTACTCCGATTACCCCCAATGCGATCAACTCCTGCCAGCTGCAATCGACATCTTCGGCTGTCTGGGTCCTCGCTTCCACCCTTTGCTTCAAAACATTGCCAATCTAGGCTACACTCGACGCGCAGATGTGTTTCCGGCTGAGATGGGCTTGCCAGCTGCATATCTGTCGCTCTTGCGACGACGAGTTTCGGCCTGTTTGCAGCGTGCTCAGGCTAGTGCCTTGCACCAGAAAGCTGGGCGAGCTCTAGTAGGTGGTAGAAGGGCTCCGTTCCTGGCATCTAGTATTCATACATCGAGTAGTGACCTTTATGTTTTGACCCGTGGTTATTGAGCGGGTCAATCTGCTGTAGCTTATGTAGATCTTTAGATGTGCTTGCCTTTGTACCTGGCAATTTGGCCTACATCTCTTTCTAATACACGGTCTTCATCTATGGGCGAGCACTTTCTTGACTAGAGGTTACTGAGCGTTCCCTGGCTGATATCTTAGTCCTAGTCCTTCGCACTCCGGCTCCTTCAGACCTTGTCCATTCCTTTGGGTGGCCTTTCCCAGCCACCAGTCTATCTGGCCGCGCTTTCTATCCTTCGGCGGCCCTTTGTGATGTACATCTGTCAACGTGCTTGCTGTTGTACTTGGCCACTCGGGCCCTCCATCACTCATTACACATGCCGCTTTCCTTTCAGACCTTGCACATTGCTTTGGGCTGGCCTCTCACAGCCACTGCCTTTGAATGGAAGAGCCGTTTCATCAGCGATACCAACTGAGGCGAAGTTGCACCACAACACCAACCACAGCTAGTAATCTTCGCCTTCCATGACTGTCTTATAGACTCCACCTTGTCTTGCTACCAATTTGTGCTGGTCATCCGCATCCACGGTCCCCTAAGAATAGAATCTTCCAGTAGAAAGCGATGGCTGTGATTGGCCAGCCCAGACAAAGAATGAACAATATCCGAAGGGGCCAGAAAAGAGGAACCACCTCTGTGGAATTTCTGTGTTGGGTAGTGACTGCACAAGTCCTCCTTGCAGGTACTTGTCACCGCGTTGATGACCCACAAGTCTTGGTTGTAGCGGCATTTCTCCTGCAAGGCAACCCTGCTATTCTGTGCTAGATGCCGCAAGCAAGCTGTCCGTGCAAAGCATCCTCAGTGAACCAAGGTCTTGCAACACATTACACAGAAGTCCATGCATGGAAGGACACTTCAGCGACTGACTCTAAGGTAGGTCGTCAGAGCTCAGAAGACAGGCAAGCATTATCCTGCAGGATCTGTGCGTAATTTGTATCGTATGGAGTCAAGAAGTTCCAAAAAGGAGCGGATAAAAGCAACAGCGGCCAGTGCTCCAATGCTGCAATAAAGGAGGAGAGCATAAGCTGGAAAATGGTTGGCAGCACGCACACTCAGCTTGGTACAATCTCTACATTTGCTGCATCAATGAGAAGGGCACTTCAAGTCCATGAGAGGAACACCACATACTTTAGCAACGTCTGCACTTACCACTGCCAGCAAAGCTCCCCAACGTATCTTCTCAAAGAAATTAAAGGAGATGGGCTTTGCATAAGGATCATGTCCTCTCAAGAAGCCTCTGCAAGAAGCAGCAAGTCTTCCCGTTGACGACGGACTGCGATCCGTGTGACGCTGTCCTTTTAGGTGCATGAAACTTAGAACTGGCAGAACTGAGATTACTGATCCAAGTGATACAGTGCAACCAAGTGCTTACATGAAGGACACAGATATAATGGGAGCAGTACGTGCGTCGTAGATGGCAATCATGCCGTCAGTGGAGGCATCACCAGTCCTTGCATTCACGGCCAGCCGCTGCCCTGATGGATCCCAGGCCATGCGTTCAATGCCGATCCTGCAAATAGCACCGGAGATTGAGTATGACATCTGCAGTCCAACACAAGCAACTCGAAAGAGATTGATGTTGCTATGGTTATGTATGAGATAGGTGGTGTACTTACTGATGAGCAGAGGCAGCAGGTCCCGCCACGGGGTCAAGCTCCGGTAAGTCAACAGGGATCAGGGTTGCATCTAGCAGATTACACATGAAGCCAAGACACCAATTCAGTCATCAGCTGAAGGATGGCTTCATACTCTTCTGACGCTTTAATAGACTAACAAAGGAATACCACAACTCACGATCTCCTCGATATGAGTTTTTGGAGGCTTCGAAGGAACATTGCTTCTTTGAGAGCCACTTCCATTGCAAAGATCTTCACAATGCTGCAGATGAGCATCTGCATTTGTTACCTAGCGAGGGTGGCTGTCCTGCCAGATGGATAGCAGCCAGTGTTGTTGCACTTTCAAATGCAGCTAAGATCACTTTGCCACTGGAGCTCCACCTTGCACTCTGCCCAAATACGAGATTGCAATGGCAAAATCTTCTCAGTGTCACAACAAGCACATCAATATGCATCAAATACATAGTCTATGACCAGTGTGCAGCTCCTGCAGGTAGACCTAGCTTGTAGAGGAGCTCCCTCACAACAACATTGCCGTGGACGGAAGACCAGAGCTCCGACGTCCACGTCGTGGTCTCCCATATGTGGAAAGTAGCATCCCTGAATACAACCAACCCATTACAGTGCTCGTAGGCGTCCAGGAGTTGCTACACAACAATGCTCTGAGCAGGGAACAACAAGTGCGTTGCATGCAACATGATTGATTTTGACTAGGCGGAGTTACATCTTCAGTTTGTATGACTATGATGTCTTACGTATGAGCTGAGAACAAGTAGTCTCCTGAGGGAGACCATTCCACCAACGAGACACCAGCAAACCCTCTCCGCAAGGGCTCCCCAAAACCTTCACTTGAACAACTCACTCATAAGACTGTCTTGAAGATCACTGGCTACAAACAACAGCCTTCCAAGAACTCAATTTGCTGTTAGTGCTATGTAAGCCTGGGTGCACTCTGGTGTCATCACCCTAGCTCAACACATTGCATTTGCCGTCTAAGTGTCTTCTTATCTGCAGTCCAAGCGTCTTGCAGCTAGTGCAGTTGTTGAGAGACCATTGAGCAGAGCTTAGAAAAGCCAACTGCTCACCAGAAGCCACGTCCCACACCGTAAATGTAGGACTGCTTGTTGAAGCTGAAGCAAGGTATGTGCAGATTCATTAAGGACAATCTACCAGTAGTTCATTCTCAGTGGCTTGTGACAAGCCCTCAAATTAGGGGAAACTCTACACTAAGTTGATTGCTCCATACATCGGCATCACACCTGCTCTAGTAACCTCATTCCTTACAATGTTGTACCGCACACAGCTGTAAAGCATGACATTGATGTTATCATTGACCACAATGTCCTGATCACAATGCTGGCGAGTCGTAGCAACATTTGAGACCCATGGTAAGCATGGGGGCTTTGGATATTGTCCGCAAGGGCTCCAGGTCAGTGATGTGACAGGCGTGGCGCTCTCTGACTGCAGAAAGGTCATCTTTGCATCTGCGAGCAGGCCAGTGCTATGCTTGGCCCTGCCCCAGTGCCCAGCGGTAACCTGCCCTCGTCCAGAGACCACCCACAGGCTTACTCCTGACCTGCACATCAATGTACTTACCATAGTGTCCTTTTGATTTACCAGGTAAAGACTTCAATCACAGCCATTGGAGGGCATCTGAGAGACCGAGCAAAAGCGTCGCATCTTGACGCAGTAAGACCTCCAGATGCAATGGATTGGAAATCACAAACCAATACTGATGCAGTGCAAGTCCACTGTGCCTCATCATCTGCCACTTGAGGTGCCTCCAGCAAGCTCACCAACATACCGGCAGGCTGTTGCTAGAGATTGACCAGCACGAGGTCTCCAAGCGACTGCAGCCACTTGGCGCTGGAACTCATGACCCAGCACAGATGGCTGCGCAGCCTTGTCTGAAATAGAAAATGGCCAGATAGTAGACTTAGGCAGGTAGTGCCTATTCATGCAAGTGCCAAATTTTGCCTGTCAGTCTCTACGTGCAAGCTCCTAGGCCTCCGAGCTTAATGAACATGGTAGTGGCAATGCAATGATGCACTATGTGGAGCAGTACCTTGGTCATCAAGATCGTACAGGAGCACGCGGTCACGGGCGTCAACAACTGCAAGCCTCTGCCGTCTCCAGTGGCAGCTGACCGTCTGCCTCCGGAAGCTGTCCTGTGTAGTGCAACAGATGCACAGGATACGAGCCGTGAGAGAATGTGCAAACGAGTTTTCACCAGTGTAAGTTGAGAAAGGAATATCCTTAATAATGCAGTCGGCACAAGAATGGCCATCGATTACATGTGAGCCATTGCAGTGTGGGAGGTCGTGCAAGGGTAGCCATGCAATCCGCAGCGGCAGCTCAACCAGCCACCACGCGGATTCTGGAGGTGGGGTTAGGGTTCAGGGTTTAGGTTTAGGAGTTAGGAATGAGGGGTTTAAGTTAGGGTTTGGGTTTAGAGTTTGGGGGTTTAGGTTTTGGGGTTTGACAGTTAGGGTCAGCGCAGATGACCAGCCGGCAGCCGGCGCACAGCTGGGAGGGCCACCGACCTGGCTGCCAAGCGACGCCGCCGGCGCGACTCGAGAGGCGGCGGCCCGCAGCCGCCCAACCAACAGCTGCGCCGTCGAGCGCAGCCCCCGCGGCGCGGTCGCCGGCGGCGCGGTCTTTTTTTTTTTTTTTTTTTTTTTTTTTTTTTTTTTTTTTTTTTTTTTTTTTTTTTTTTTTTTTTTTTTTTTTTTTTTTTTTTTTTTTTTTTTTTTTTTTTTTTTTTTTTCTGGCCCGACGAGCCGGCTGCTCGCCCTCGACTCCCGGCTGTGCTGGTCCGCTCAGCAGCCGAAGGTCGCCTCACGCCGCCGGCACCGCTATGCCCTTCTCTTGGTGCCCGAGGCGGCGGCAGCTCCTTTGCGAGAGGAGGCCTAGCTCTGCAGCTCGGCGCGTCTCAGCATCTACATCAACGGGCTCGGCCATTGACGAGGCTGCAGGAGGAGTGACGGTGAAGGAGGACGTGGCTAATGTGCGTCGTCGATCCTTCCTTGTCTATGCTATTCCCTCTCTAACTCGGATGTAGCGGGGATTTCATTTACTATTGCCTGCTAATGCTTGCCATCCCCCTGGACAGGGTGCAGCAGCTGAAGCCGCGCAGGAGCAGGCCAGGAAGGACGAGGAATTGCAGCTCGTCCAAGACCTTCTCAAATATCTGAACACATCCTGGACGCCTTTCCATGCAACAGGTGGGTGGCCTGCATTGTGTGCTAGTTGAGGAGATAAGCAGGCGCAAGCAGGNGCCCCGCCGCGCCGCGGGGCCGTGAAGTCGTCATGGCGGCCTTTAGATGGCGCTCCCGCCGGAGGCCTCTCCCGGCGGGCCTCGCCTCGGCGGCGCTGCTGCTTGCGGCGGCGCTGCTGGCGGCAGCGCCGCAGCCCGTGGCGGGCGAGCGCGCGGCGCTGGCGTTGGAGACGACGACGGCCTGCCTCCGCCTCCTGCACGTATTCGCCTTCCGCGCCAACGGCGTGCTGGACCTCAACCTCACGGGCGGCTTCGCCGTGCACTCGGACGCCGTCCGCGCCGCGCCGCCGGACCTCGCCCTCATGGGCTTCCTCCTCGCTCGGCCGCCCGCCGCCCTCAAGCTCCACTGCGGCAGCGACGGCAGCGGCGGCGGCGGTAACTCGTCGTCGGCACCCTGTGTGCTCGCCAGCGCCAATGTTAGCCGCCTCTTCACGCTGCGTGACGTTGTCGACCCCAGCCTCGCTTACCATTACTTCAAGCAGGTGAGTGGCTGGCCATCTGCATGTTCTGACTCTCCTCAGCCTCTGGCATCAGTCTCTTCGCTCTCTGCGGCGCTCTTGCAAGCAACGAGCCTCTGTACTGTCTCAGGGCTCGCCAACATTCTTAGGAAGACTAGACTTCAGATGAACCTTAGCATACACAGCACATGCACAAGGGCCAGGCTTTGGCTAGATAGCGGTGGCTTTATGTAGGTTTGGTGCTCAGTAGCCGTGCGCTAGGCATGTTCAGAGCGAGCTGCACAGGTTGAGCTGAGCTGCACAGTACCTGTCACGTAGACAGATGACTACATAAAGAGCAAATGCTGGATGCTCCTCTACTCGCCGCCTGCTCGACAGAATTTTACATGCAGAAATAGCACCAGAAGCTCCTTGACACATATTGCGTACACTATTCTATGGTATGTTTGTCAGTGGTCCTGGTTCAGGGTTTAAGGCCCAAAATACGAGGGCGGAGACAGTCGTTGGTGGCACACGCCATCTCATACTTGTTCCACTTTTCCGCATTTACTGACAGGCCATCTCTTGTGCATGCATGACAGATTCTGGAGCCAGACGAATATTTCCTCTACTTTGCCAACTGCGAAGCCTCCCACCTTGTCACCATCCCAGACATTGCTGCCACCTTTTACAACCAAGATCCGACAGGCCCTCTTGACTACCTCTCAGATGGCATGGCGCCGTTGAAATATGTGTACATTGCTGTGGCCGCTGTCTTCCTCATAGCGAGCGCCATTTGGTCGTGGAGAGTGCGAAAGCTGTGGAGCCAGCCGGCGAGCCCACACGGTCTGCAGGTCGTACTGTCCTGCCTGCTTTGTTCGACGGGACTCCTCATGGTCTCCTACGCTGTCCTCTATGCCATGGTGCAGACCAAGGGCACCGCCGGCCCCTGGCAGATTGTCAACTGGGCTCTGCTGGGTGTACAGAAGGCTCTACAGCTCCTCGCTATAGCGCTCCTCGTCAACAGGTTCGACCCCTACCTGTCTGCGCTGGAAAGGCTGGTGCTTCCGTGGGCGGTGGTCGGCCTGCTAGCAGTGCTCACTGTGAAGCAGGTGAAGAGCTCCCTCCTCCACCCACCGCTGGGGTTGCAATGGCGAGACCAGTTCCTCGCCTTCAACTGGAGCCTGTGGAGCATCGACACGCTCGCAGACGTTTGCTGGTCCTTGCTCATCCTGATAGTTATGTCCTACGCCCTCTCATGGATACTGAAGCACTTCTGCTTCCGGCACAAAAAGCAGCAATGGGGCAATTGGATGGAGGAGGAGGACGATGACCCCATTCGGGGTTTCCTTGCCTCCTTGATTATATATGCCATTGTCACAACGGCGCTGGTGCAGTACCTTGCAGTTTCGGTGCTGTACTCCTTTGCGTGGACTTGCTCTTTAAGCCAAGAAATGGCTGCCCTAGGAGTCTACCTTTGCTTACTGTACAAGTGCAGGCCCTTGCTCCTGAAGTCCGTCTATCAACTATTTGACGAGAAGGACCCTTTTGATGAGGACATGCTAGATGACTTGTAACAATGCCCATTAAGTTGCCATTCAATTATTTCCACTCAGCATCCAGGAGGCTCAAGGGTCCTTCACCTCTGGCGGCGGTCCACTCACAAAGTTGGACCTAGCTTGACAACTGTTGAGTCATGATGCCCTTTGAGTGCTTGATTGCGAAGAGTAAAGCAACACGTGGCGAGAGCTCCAAAAGAGATCCTGTGTGATGTTCGACTACAGCGAAGGGCAGCTCCGAGAGACTTGCCATGAATGATTAGGCTCCCAGTGATCACGCCTGCGACATCACTTCCTTCGTAAACTTGCACTTCGCTGCAGGCAAGTCCTCTGGCTGCGGCATCGCAGCTAGACCAGCTCGCAGAGCGATATAACAACAAAGCAAGGCAACCACGCCAGAATGTCGTTCTTAGAGACTGGGGCATATGTGGCACCTCAAGGTTAGCACAGTTCATGTCACTTCTAGTCGAATTGACGACTTTGCGGCCGGCCTCCCAAAGCCATTGCCTTACGTTCAGGGGAGTTATTTCTCGTCTTTGCTTATGGTACGAGTCCCCATTCACTCGTTTCGTTGTGTTACGTTTCATCCCTCTTATACTCTTGGTCTTTACACAAACAATGTACTGGATTGCTCTGCCCGTACACCAAAGCGCCTTCTCTTTTTGGGGCTGGGGGTGTAGAGAAGGCGTGCGGCGCCCATGCAATGGAAAGGTGGCTAATTTAAGCCAATACACCGTTCAGGCAAAAGCTAGTACACTAGCTTTTGTTAGTGCACTATTGGGGCTACGTAATATGAAGCCCTATGCTAAGGTGGCTAAGGTAACAATGTGACGTTGGTACCCACGAGTGAGCACATGCGGATTCGACAGGCTAACTGGGAGCTGTAGCGCCGTCATTTGGCCCCTTCAAACCTTTGTCATTTCTTTCGGGCTGGCTTTCACAGCCCTTGCCCCCATTGGGAGAGCCACTTCTTTCTTGTAGCGCCGCTATGGAAGCGGGTGGCCTCACTTAGAGCGCGCCCAGCACGCTGACGGTAGGCAGGCCTTGGCTGGAAGAGCCACCTCTGGTCTGCTTGACAGCCACGTTGAACGATTGTCACGGACTGCTGGTACATTGCCGGCAGCCCATCAAAATCCTCAGATCTCTGCGGTATGTCATTTCGTTGTTACTGCGGATCCTCCGTGGCTACCAAGAAAAAGGTGTTGGCGCTTAGATCTACTACTTGGGCAGATCTAACCCTGTCTGCCGAGCCTGGGACTACGCACGTATAAGCAATGACAACCCGCTGTGTACAACTGGCTGGCTTTTACAGCCGCTCGTTTTACATGACCAGCCGTGTCTAAGCTCCTCATTTCTTTTTCTAATTGAGCAGTTCCGGGTGGACCACATTCGGCGCCGCCGCTGCGCCACGCCGCGCCGCGCCGCGAGCCCGCCATGGCCGCGCCGGACCTCCCCGTCCGCGGCGGGCCCGCGGCGTCGCCGCCGCCGCCGCCGCTCGCCGCCCTGGTCAGACCCTCCTTGCCACGCGCTCCTTGGCGCTGCACCTTTGTGGCGTCTCATCTTCACGTCTCGTCTCGCCTCTCGTCTCGACGTCTCGTCTCGTCTGTCGTCTCTACGTCTGGCGGCAGCTGCACCGGCTTGGGCTGACGTCCTTGTCCAGCGCCGCCCCCGGCTTTGCTCATCAATTGGCGGCGTGGGGGCATGTCTTCGTGCGGCCATTGCATGCTCTGGCGCCGTCAAACCCTGCGCTGAAAGCTTCTTGGAGCAGTAGCTGTGCGGAGTCGTCCTGAGAATGCTGGCCGTAAGCAATTCCCCAGCTTCTCTGGTGTCGGTCTGAGGTGCCTTCAGGCGATGTTACGCCACGGATGTGCGAGTCGTGTGCAGCCCTGCATGGGCGGAGGGCCGATGGCCTTCCCACCGAGGCGCGACAATCTCGTAATGTACGCGCGGCAGACCCGGGACAGCTGCGCCACCTACATGCGCGTCAGCGGCTCCTTACAGGAGGTATGAATGCGTAGACAAGTAAGACTGTTTGTGATGAATACAGGGCATTGTCGAAGGTCGAAGGTGTCATCATGACGATGCTCACTTGTCATCAATCCATTATACAAAAGATTCACTAAGCTCGCCTCTTAGAAACACCACGTCATTAGCATCAATTGCCATGATCACACGCTTGATGCCTTCTGTTCATGCTCTGCGCATGCAGGAGCGCGATGGCAGTGACAAGAGGCAGCACAGCAGTAAGCAGCACCAGGCTCTTGAAGCATACTATGCCAGGCCTGCAAGTAGCACTAGTGGACGGCCAATGGCCGCCAACCAGGCATGTTCCTACTCAGCCAGTTGCATTGTGTTCACTGATACTTGACCTTCAGGGCCACGTTAAGATTCTTAGTAGCAGGCTTGTGTGGACTCATCCTCGTGTTTCCCATACGTTGAGAAAGTCACCTATGTGACTGAAGTTTATATTCTCAACATATTTCATTCACTAGACGAATGCCAAGGTCTATGGGTATTTCTTAGGCGGTGGTGCTTGAAGGCTGCTGATTATGGTCTGTCTGCTTTATGGTTGCCTTTGATCAGGAGGGAGAATCTCAAAGCCATACCAACATGGTCACGAAGAGTGGGGCAGAAGCGGAGCCTGCGTTTGCTCGGGCTGTCCAAAGTAGCCACCCACCTTGTCCTACTGACTTGAAGGAGCAGAGATGGCAAACGCCATCCTCTGAGAAGCACGATCCGCTTATCTGCTCTGCAAAGAGTGAGTCCTCAGAAGCTTCAGGCCTCCGCCTTCTTTACAGTCTTGCAAGAGCAAAGGTGGAAGCCATGTTGTTACCTGTGCTTTGGCTCTTTGCAATGACACACAATCTGGTGATTGCTGTGCAGTCACTGGTGAGTGGGTGCCTAGGATGGATGTTGTTGAGACCCCAGCTGCATACAAGATCACCCTGGACTTGCCTGGAGTGAACGTTGAAGGGATTCGTGCAGAAATCGTGGGTGGCAGGTTGGGCCTACATTACGAACGATTCGAACGAGCCTAGAGTCTGCAGCAGAGGAAGTATTTACTTTCTGTCTGATGCCAACCAACGTTAGCATTCCTCTTGCTGCTAGGCATTCTGGTCTTTGTGCACGGTGGCATTTGTGCTAAAAACCTGCTCACATGCTTGCCCAATATCAACTTGGTTTCAGCCTTGTCATCACGGGAATCCGAGCAGGGGAAGCTTGGACCACGGAGAAGTCAGGCCAGAAAAACTCGGTGTATCACAAGCGTGAACTTGTCAATGGACCATATCGTGCAATCTTTCGCATCCCAGCTGACTGCAAGGTGGAGAGTGTCAACGCTGAGTTTCTGTAAGTCGTCTTTTCTTACTCTTTGACTCATTAGTCTAAGATTCTCGCCACCACTCGGTCATAGCCTGATAGTCTACTTTGGTGCCTTTCTTGCAGGGATGGGGTATTGCACATTTTGATGCCAAGGAAGTAGATTGAGATACTCTTGAAATCCTGTTCGATGGTTGCAAACACCCCAATCCTCGGAAAGGAGGGCAACTGCTATGTAGTCTGTACTCAGCAGGCCACGTAGCATCGCTGTACATATTGATGTTCATATGTCCGATTCTCAATACTCTAAGTTGGTAAATACAATGGCCTCAGTGCATATTTGTGCGCTATGCTGCTAAGACATTGACCTAATAGGACTCACTGCATGGTATACATGTCTTCGGAGCTCTGCTGCCTGTGCAGCCAAGGCAGTCCCAGGTCATCTTGGTACATGTGACCTTGCTATTGTCACTGCTCTAGAAGGTTGCCTTGTTTCTGCATAGGCAACGTGATCCTCTACTGGTCATTCAAAGTTGTAACATGTTTCGACGCACTGATCAGTAGCCATAAGGTGTGCATATATGCCCATTATAGTTATCCATGCTCTTCCTTGTACAATTGGGCTGGCATCTCACAGCCATGGCCTTGCTCCCAGAGTATGGTGAGTGAGGTGTGGAGCAGAAGATTATGCACCCGTGCAAGGTACAAGTTGTGCATTTCTTTGGGCAGGACTGTCCTGAAGGGGTTATGAAGAGGCCGACTTCAGCGCCGCTGGCTCGCTAGCGCAGGTGTTGGGCATGCGCCTGTCCGTCTCCCTCTACGGTCCATGGCCCACGTCTTGCATCTGCATGCTGGCCCTGCTCTAGCTGCAGCCTCTGGCTTTCGTCAAGGCGTTGTCTTTCCGGCGGCTAGTCTTTCTGACTTGCGGCTCCTAACTAGAGCCTACTAAGTGATTGTCCTCCAGGGCAACCCTTGGGCAAGCGCTGTGTGGGAGGCCAGCCCCAAGGAATGTACAAGGAATGTCTTTGAAGGGAGTGGGCCGAACGGTGAAGGCATTACACAGCTGCCAAATATTTAATGTGTTCGCTCACGATTTCAATACCCTTTGCTCTGGCCGCTTCCCCCCCCTTCCCCCGCAGCCGCCGTCACCGCCGCCGCCTCCGCCGCCGCCGCCGCCGCACTTGCGCTTCGCGCCCCGAGCCGCGCCGGGCTAGCCCGCTCCACGCCGCGCCGTGCCGGAGGAGCGCCAGCCGAGGCCGCGTCCTCGGGGCGCCACCATGAGCATCAGCTTCCCGTGCTGCGCGTGCATCGCGCAGTCCAACGTCGGCGTCGTCGAGCGCTGGGGCCGCTTCTCGCACCTTGCGCAGCCGGGGTTCCACTTCTTCAACGTCCTCGCCGGCTCCTGGCTCGCCGGCGTCCTCTCCCTCCGCGTCCAGCAGCTCGACGTGCGCTGCGACACCAAGACCAAGGTGCTCCTCGCCAGCCCGACCCCTGTGGAGCACAGCCGCTGCTGCCGTCGATGGTCGCTTGCGCGCCTGGCTATGCAGCAGAGACACACAAGAATACATTGAAACAGGAACAGAAACAGAAGCAGAAACCGAAACGATTGTTTTAAGTAGAAAATTGTGGTATTTAGTGTCCAGTAGACGTGCTACTTTTCTCAACTCATTTCCGGCTTGCTCCTTGTGCCTCTCTCTCGCAACTGCTGCCAATTGCGTGCAGGACAACGTCTTCGTGACGGTGGTGTGCTCGGTGCAGTATCGCGTTGTTCGCCAGAGCGCCGATGACGCGTTCTACGAGCTCCAGAACCCGCGCGAGCAGATTCAGGCATATGTCTTTGATGGTGAGGCTTTCGGATTTTAAGGTTCACCTGAAAGTTCTGCGAGCAAGGTCTACTGCATATGGCCGAGCTACAAATCACTTAGAAGCTGGGCAGTGCAGTCTCCTCCTGAGGCTGCTCTGTGTCCTTGCAGTCGTGAGGGCGAGCGTGCCGAAGATGCCTCTGGACGACGTATTTGAGCAGAAGGATGAGATCGCACGCAATGTTGCCGATGAATTGGAGAAGGTCAGCAAAGCAGCAGAGGCGATGCTTTGTAGTCAGCACAGGAAGATGCAGCTAGCACAATAAGGTTATGTAGGCTGCTTACAGGTTATTCTCAATTGCAGATTGTAGAGGAAGTAAGCCTACTTTTGCGTTAGATAACCCCTAACATTGCTTGCAAATTGAGGAGGCTAGAGGGTACTTCTGTGACTTGTATCGAGTTGGCTGTCCTTCTCAGGTGATGGGAGCATACGGATATACCATCCAACAAACCTTGATTGTGGATGTTGAGCCGGATCAAACAGTGCGTCGTGCCATGAACGAAATTAATGCCGGTGTGCCTCTTCCTCATTGCTTACATGCATCATGCAATTCTTTGAATGTGGTCGGGCCTATTGTGAGCGAGCGGGATCTGGGATGCTCTGGCAGGAAGGCTCCACTTTGGTGCACCCGAAGTATATGTTGTGTCTCTGCTCGCTCAGACAGTTAAAACGGCCAGAAAGCAGTAGAAACTTTTAAATTCCCATGCTTTATGTTGCATCGTGCTAATCTATCATGTTACCTGTGGTGCTCTCAACGATTAAGGATGGCAGCGACAGAGAAGGCAGAAGCAGAGAAGATTTTGCAAGTCAAGCGGGCTGAGGCAGAGGCCGAGTCTAAGTACTTGTCGGGGGTGGGCATTGCACGGCAGAGACAGGTCAGCAGGCAGTCCGACCTTGTAGAAGTTGTGCCTTCTGTGTCCAAGTAGGATATAATGTAAATACTCTCATGGTCGAACAGACCGTTCGTGTTTTCTTCTCAATATCTTCTGAAAAGTACCTAAGTTTCCTGATACATAATTACTGGCCTGTTGATATCAGGCAATTGTGGATGGACTTAGGGAAAGCGTGCTTGCTTTCTCGCACAATGTTCCTGGGACCTCACCCAAGGATGTGATGGACCTTGTCCTGGTGACACAGTACTTTGACACCATGAAAGACATTGGAGCCAACTCCAAGAGCCACACCGTTTTCATTCCCCACGGTCCTGCACAGGTTGGTGATATCGCCAACCAGGTCCGCAATGGCCTGCTTCAAGCACAGGCAAATCAAGAATATCCACTGTAGTAAAAGTCACTATAGCCCTTGCTACTGCTTGTGGTACAAGAAGCATGCAATGAAGCCATATGTAAATGGCAGTTATGACTTGCCAAGCAGTTGGCAGCACGTAGCCCGTGACCTACTCGGTAGAAGTTGAGCCTAGGTTGCAACAGCTTCGAGCAGGCTGTCTGTTATTGACCAATAATTTGTATATAAGTAAGCCACTTGTGGCCACTGACATTGACGTTGACTTTTCATGGTCAGTGTCTTGCTCCGGGCCATTGCAAAGGTCGTCTATTCTCCAAGTTTGACAGTCAAGCGTCAATGCTGGTATTTTGTCAGCATTGTCAAACAATAGTTTAAACGCCAGCTTATAGTGTGGTTTTGCAGTTTCAAAGACGTTCTTGGTGAGTGGAAATTTATTCGGCGTCATGCATCTTTCAAGCGCTACACCGTTCAGATCGCTGGCTGTCCAAGTGCGCTTCATGCCGCTTGACATTAGTAGCTTGGTGATCTGGTGGGTCCTGCACACGGGCCTGTGGCTGGGGCAGGGCCAATCGTGTTGGAAAGTTGGCACGAGAAGTGGAATGATGAACGGTTCACAATGTAAGGAGCGTAGGCAGTGAGAAGTAACTGGAGCTACTGAGACTAACGGGGGATGTAAACCCAAGTTACACATAATAGCACATAGTAGCACAAAGTTGCACAAAAGTAGCGCAAAGTAGCACAAACAATTTAGCAAAAGTAGCACAAAAGTAGCACAGAGAAAGTGGCACAAAAGTAGCACAAGTAGCAAAAAGTAGTTTAAATAAGTAACACAGATGTAGCTAATCAGACTCTCCTTGGCTAGCATTATCAGCTAGCATTGACACAACACACCAGCTGGCCGAGGCAAGCATGGCCAGTGCTGCACTTGCAGCCGCCGCAGCCGGCGGCGGCGTCGCCTCGGCTGCAGCACGGCAGCCCGAGCTGGGGCGGCGGCCTTGGCTCCGAGGCGGCGAGCGAGCACCAAGCTCGGCGGCAGCGGCGGCGTCGGCGCCGCACCGGGCTCCTGCGGTCGGCGTCTCTGGCAGCGGTGGGTGCCCACCAAGAGCCCCGGCTGCACCTAAACCCTGAACCTCAACCCTAAACCTTACACCCCTAAACTATAACCTAAACCTTCAATGAAGGCCTCACTGCATCTCAGACTCAGATTCTGGGTTTAAGCCTTCGGCGTGGGCGCCGTGGCCACTGAGCTTCTGATACTGCGGCCATGGCCCCCGCTGCGCAGAGCACGCGGCTTTCCTGAAGGGCGTTGCGAAGGTGCCGCCGCCGGCTCTGCTCCCTGCTCTCCTCCGAGTCCTCGAGGCCCGAGGTGGGCCCTGGCCCTTCCACCTGCGGAAGCCTAGGCGGCGTCGTTGACGACGGCCTATCGACGCGCCATGGCCATCTTGGGTCTGCGCCGGCGGTGGTCAAGGCATAGCCGGCGGACGCGGCGGCTGTTACCAGCAATTGGACACTCGGCTGAGCCGTCACAGCTGACAGAGGGTGGCGTGTGGTGCTGACGGCGACAGGGGAGGAGCTCGTGCCGCCCGGAGACCGCCGCGGCATCCTCCCGCTCGTCGTGCCGCTGTCCAGGGACCCTGCCACCGGTACGCCCCCATACGCCGCTCTAATCTGCTGCAAAAGACACCTAAAGCCTAATCCTAACCCTAACCTCTCTACTTAAACCCTATGCCGTTGACCCCACATGATAAGTATCAGAGGTCTTGGCACTGCTGACTCGTACTGACTCTCAACGCCTGCATTGCAATTCCTGAGATCATGGATTGGTAGCCGACTTGTGGTTGTCAAGGACACCTCGCAAATGATCTGGCTTTTGGTTGCTTAAACCCAGCTTGATTGCTTGATTGCTTGATTGCTACTTTTACCCATTCAAAAAATATCACGGTATTGTCACTTGCAGCTCCCTACAGCTTGATACAGATGTCATCGACCTGTATAACCGTAACAGCCAATTGCTGTTTTGCTTTTCCTGAAGTGCAGGCAGCACTAAAGCACTCCTGAGATGGCCGACTGCTCCGACAAGGTCAGTTGCCCACTCCCCCAGCTGCTCATTGCACTCGTGCATATAGAGTGGCTCGCAACTTCTGCACAAACAAGCTCACACGGCAGAAGTCATTGCTAAATGTTCATCATTCAGACATCTCTGTTTTTTTGTTCTTCCCACAGCATGGAGCTGCCAATCGTTCTTGTCAATGACACAGGCGTCCTGCTCATGGCCAAGACGGTATGGGCTTTACCAGGAGCTGCAGTTTGGAGCTCCTCAACCGCTCAGCTGTGCTTCTTGCTAAGAAACAAATCACGCTGCAGCAGCTCTTTGTAGGAAAGGCTCGTCATTTCAGGTACTGCACCAGGGTAATACGTTTGCAGCCTTCTGTGATTGCGTGCAGGTGGAGGAGTATATTCGCAGGCTGCTGGCAGAGGAGGATGCTGAGGGCAGCAGGTCCACGGTTTCGGCGGCTGCTGGAGATGACGGTGCCAACCTCTACAAGAGCGGCAGCTTCTCAGCGTCTGGCATCAGCAAGTTGGAAGTCTTCCTGATGAAGAAGGTGAGGTCCTTGCAGGCCAGGACACAAGTATCCATTTTGACATGTATGTCGAGAATAGATGGTTGATGCGAGAGTTCCTAAGTGCAGGTGGGTATGTTTCCTGACGTGCTGGAGGCTCTTGCGCTCGGACATCTGGAACGTGGAGATGAGGTAGAGTTTATCTCAACTCAAGTCTGCAATCAGAAAACTTTAGGAAATGGTGCTAGCTGTTGATCAGTATATAAATCTAACCCTGCTGATGCTGCTGCTGCTGCTGCTGCTGCAGAACAAGTGCTAACTAAGTTCGAAATGATTTGACTCCTGCGGGGCAGGTATCTGCTCTTGTCACCGGCGAGTACTATGCCAGCAGACAGCACTTTCCAGGTTTTGGCCGCCCATTCATATTCAATGCCCAGCTCATGTTGAGGTGACTATGGCAGCCTATACCTGATTGCAAGATCTATACCCTTTTATCATTCTCAGTCATCTTCTAGTCTTAATCGAGTAGCCATTTAAGGCACATAATTGCTGCAATCACAGGCATCCATTGATTGTCTATTTTGCCCTTGATCCTTGAGCTCTTGTTTCTCGGTATGTCTATATTTCGGCCTTGCATTGCGTTGCATCGCACGTGCTCACTGACACGGCTGTGCCTGATGATGTAGAGTAGGGCGGGAAGCTGAAGCAAGGGATGCAGCCCGCATTGCACTGAAGTCTCCTTGGTGGACCCTTGGCGCTCCTTTCCAGGTGCATTAAGTTGTGCATGGCTACTAATTGGGTCACAATTGCGTGCATCACTCGAGTAAGGACACTGCTGATGCGGTGATGCTGCTGTTACAACGTGCAATACAGGAAGTGGCCGACTTGTCAGGCTATGGGAGCACGCAGCTCGAGTTTGTGCGGGAGAAGCTCTCTGAGGAGGGCCGCCGGGAGGACATCACCAAGGGCAAGGCTCCAGCACAGGTAAGCTCCGGTAGTCTGAAGCAGCATTGCAGCAATAGTTTCTTTTCTTCTCGATGAGACTCTGCTTCTCTGGCCCACTCCACAGCTTATTGGCGCTCCACCCTGGACCTTCCTTTCCTTTTGTAATCAGTATCATGATGTTGCTGCCATCCTGACAGGTAGCACTCGACCAGGCTGCCTTCTTACTGGACTTGGCTGCAGCTCAGGGAAGCTGGGATGCCTCACGGGAGCGCCTTGCTTCTTTATATGTAGAGGGCGGTTATTCAGACATTGCCAAATTCATTCTTGCTGATACTTAGGCTTTAGCGTTGCTTAGGCCAACTGGCAAGTTCCTCATTAATCTTGCAGTACGGCTACACATGGCCTTTCCCATAACGGTTCGATATACCATGCTCTGTACCTAAGCGAATGGAACAGCCCACTGGTTTCCAGCCTTGTCCATACCCATTTGGGCTGGCCTTCCGCAGCCATCGCCCCTATTTCAAAAACAATCCTTCTAACGCAGTCTGCTATCCAAAATCGGCAATTCTCTCGCTCGTCAGAAGAACTCCCCCTATCGTATGGATATGCACCTCGCCCAGAGATTGATAGTCGTTGTCGACTTGCAGAGGCACCACGATCTTGCTGAAGACCTCCTGGTTGCCAAGCTGTCTTGTGGAGGCTGCCATGCGCTAAGGTCTGCGGCAGGGTGGGTGCCCAAGATCAGGCTTCGACACTCGCCTCTGTTAGCTGGCAGCCCTAAAAATCCATGGCTCTATCCGGAGAAGCTTAGCTGGCCCACAGTTTTCAGCACGATGCAGATCCGCTTATAATAGACAGATCTTCGAGAATGATTGGAAGCACTTCGAGCTCTCCATTCTGATCTTAACTTCTGCGTTTCTGACAAGCAGAGGAGCTGCATGGAACTGTCTGGTTGAAGTATTTAAATATATGCCATCGCAATGGCAGGAAGGCTGATGATGACCATGGTGGCCACTGTAATGAAGGCCTCTTTGAGCTCTTCCTACAACATGCTTAACCAGGACACCCATCATCAAAACTGCTGTGGCTTCAACTTCGTCACAAATGCATCAAGCGCTCCGACCTTGTGAACCCTGCCACTGCCTATGCTGCCCGATGTGGCCTGCTTCTTCATTCTCACACGATCTTCTGGGAAGGACCTGCCACGCCCAATGCACAAGCAGCAACTTGAGCTAATATGGCTAAGACAGGCAGCACAACCTGGAAGTGAAAGATAAAGATAGAAGGCTACAAATCACCCCCTCGAGTTTTGGTAGCTTGTGGGGTCTGCCATCCTTACCTTCCCAGTCTTGTCTCAGTAGGACGTTTCTCAGGCAGCAGCCGATGCATGGTAACGTCGGCCTCGACTTCCTCTTCCTGAAGCGACAGCAAAATGGAAGTCTTCATGCTCCTGCATTTCATCCTGGGCAACCTCCGCAAACTCTGCACCGCAGAGGGAGCAGGCCACCAGTAGAAAATCTCCTGCGGCCGAGGACGCCTCCAGCCACCGGACGTCTCCACCACGTCGCTGCTTCCACCTAACGTGCTCGTCTCCCTGCTCCTCACTGCCTCTAAGATTGTGTTGAGCAGCAGTTGGTAAACTGGAAGGAGGCCACTGCCACAAGTCCTGCTCAAGCACTTGCGAGACTGGTTCCGTCGTGGGGGCTGCGGGCCTACTTCGGTCACAGCCGCCGCAGTAGCCCACCTCAAGGCTGCTTGTGCGCCCGCAAGCTTGGCATTCGTGGTCATGACAATCATCATAAGCACGGTCATGATTATGACTGTGGTCATTCTCTTGACCACTTTCTTTTGTTGGCGATGACCCGGGCTCAGCAAACACGGGACCTTGTCTCAGAAAGAGCTCGGCACTTGCTCTGGACTGCGGTACTGCAGCCTCCAACGCTGCCATCTTTGTCGGCATGTCAATGTGCCCCCCAGAAAGGCACTCCTTTGCGAGCCCCTTTGTTGGCGAATCAGCCGAAAGGAAGCCCGCAAGCGTTGGCTGCTGCGGATCGGTGATGTGCGCCTTCTCCTCCTTGAAGCTTGACATTCTGATGCCTGGGCACAAAGCTCGCATCTGAGCCATTGAAGGAAATCTAAAGCTCAACTGCAAGCCTGCAACACTACTTGAGGCAAACAATCACCAACTTCTTACGCAAAGACTAACTGCAGTTTGCCTCAAGAGCATACCCATCAGCCGCACTTCAATTGGCAATTCAGCCTTGAGTAGCTTCATTGCAACAGGCCGGACCTCCTCCAGCGTCGAGACATACAAGCTCAGGGATGCCGCACGCGTCCTGACCTGTTCTCAGCCAAGGCCCGAATGTATCTATCATTCCTTTACATTCCAAATTTTGCAGCATATAGCCTTCAAGTGGGAGGCTCAAAAGGAGTAGCAGGATGGCGCTGCTAAGCTTAGGTGAATGTTTGAACTTGACATCATAAAGCCCAGAGCCTCATTTCTGCATGAAAAGGCCTTCAACTTAAAGTAAAGATCACACCTCAAAGCCCGTAGTCTTGAGTTTCAGAGTAAGCGTCCGGCCGTGCAGTCCTTCCTTAGCCATGTCGTCAACAAGGTGCAAGACCAGCTCATCTGCAAGATCGAAACATACTGTATTACAAGCAAGCCAATGCCTGCGAGCGTAGCATACACAAACAATGTGCAATGTGCTGCACATTGTTAAACAGAAAGGTCTTCATGATGTACCAAGCTTAGTGACAAGGTCAGCCTCGCTGCTGATGGACGCGAATGTCCGCTCGCAACCAATGCTCTTGCGATGCTCGTCCTCTGGAGGCTCACTGCCACCAATGCCAAGGCCCACCGCCAGGAAAAAGTCTGCACATGAGAATCTGTAGGCAATTAATGACTTAATCACAATAAGGTAATGACAAGTGACAGATTAGTACTGTATGATAACAAATGAGTATAGGATCATCGCACAATCATCTTAATGAAGGTCTGAGGGTAACAATGGCTACTCCACTGCCTGTAGAACTGCCTTCTGATCAAACCTGCTAGGTGTATAGCTTCATGCTCATATGCAGGCACATGAAGACTTCATGCAGACAAGGAGCTAAAGCAGCCACTTGTAGCAGGCATACTCAAGTCTTTTCAAGTGCGTGCCTGTGGAGATCTGGGAGAAGAGCGCGGAGAGCCAGGCACTCTTGTCGAGCAGCTCACCACACGTGCTGATGCCCAGACCCTCCTTTAGGAGTTTCTCTGTCACCTTGCCAATACCCGTCACCTGGCACCACCTTGGTTGCAGCGTCAGCTGACTGCTTCATCCAACCAATGACTTCATAGAGACTTACTGCTTACAACTAATTACAGTTTTCAGCTAATATTCAGCAGTCCTGGCACCAAGGACGTGGGCTTCTAGGCTTGCCATCACCTTGCGGATGGGGAGGGTACTGACAAAGCGCATCACCGCGGCCCGGTCATTGGGCATAGTATACTGTCCGTCAGGCTTGTTGATGTCTGAGCAAACCTGCGCCAGCAGCAGCCATGCTTGCTGAGCACGCGGCACGGTGTAGCACCATGGTGCAGAGGCCGACAAATCGCAGACAGAACTGCAGGAAGTGAGCGCGGAGAAGACGCGCTGCAATTGACCTTGGCAATGAGTCGGTTGGACCCGATGCCAACGCTGCACGTCAGCTTGGTCGCCTCCTTGACGCGCCGCCGAATCTCCTCAGCAATCTGCACAGTCTTAGCTGGTTTGTCCTGTGAGCACGGAACATGCCCAAATGACGTGCCGGGATGCAAAGGCAGCAAGTGGAGGCCTGCACCTCAGGACCGCTGAGGTTCCGCCGCCGGCAGCACTCGGTGAGGTCGAGGTAGGCCTCGTCCAGGCCGCGGGCGATGAAGTTTGGGTCGTACTCCTGAAGCACTGCCACACAGCAGGGCACAAAGCCGTTGACTATTGCTGCTGATTAAAAGGTCCTCATATCCCAAACCAGAAGTTGTCAGTAGCCTGACTTGACTCGTCTAGACTCAACTTACCGTAACCTGGCAGTAACTTTGAGAAGCTGCCGCTCAAGGAATCCAGACCAGCACCAGGTAGCTAGTGACAAGCAGTAGGCCTAAACTCCCACAGGGCGCCTGTTCAAGTCGCACCTGCGCGGACAGCCTCGGCGGCTCGCGTGTACTTGGCGAAGTTGGGCTTCACGAAGACGAGGGCGGGGCAGAGGCGGCGGCCGATGAAGCCCGGCATGGCGGCGCGCACGCCGTACTTGCGCGCCTCGTAGTTGGCGGTGCAGATCATGCCGAGGCCGCCGACGGCAACGGGCTTGGCGGCCAGCGACGGGTCGTCCAGCGCCTCGACTGCGGCGTAGAAGGCGTCCATGTCGACGTGGAGCCAGGTGCGAGAGAGGTCGCGGCCGGCCTCCAGCGCCGCCGCGCGGCGCTCCATGGCCCGCCGGCGCACGGCCAGCTCGTCGGCGCCGAC
>WELB01000212.1:56971-69021 GCA_009602725.1 Spirogloea muscicola
ACGAGCGCCTCGCGCCGGGCCTCTCGCCACCGGGCCTGCCGCCGCGGTGAGCGCGCCGCTGGCCCGGCTCTCCCGGCCTACCGCGCAGGCGCCGCCGCTATCGCAGGCTTGCGACGCCCCTGCTGCGGCTCACTGGCACACAACCGCACGCCGAGCTCGGCTGCCGTCCATGGCTACGGCTGCGCCTCGGCCTCCTGCTCATGGCATGCCCGTGGCAGGGCTTGTACCTCAATTGGATAGAGCAATTGGGTTTGAGATTTGAAGCCTTTCCAAGCATGTCGGGCCCAAAATTTAGTTGGTCAGAGTACATGCCTGACAAGCGTGAAGTCAGTGATTCAAATCCACTTAGGCCCGTTCCATCGACGACTGCACTACCACCGCTACACAGCGACCTCACGGCCATCCCCTGGACTTCGACCAGGGCCTTCTGGGTCACTCATGGCATTAGAGCCAGCCACCCTTGCTCCGGCCACGCTCCTGGGGTGGCTGGCAGGCCCGCTACGGTGTGCGGCTGAGCACACCGCCGCTCAGCAGACTGGTCCAGTCCTGACACGGCATCCTGATCATGTTGCAGGTGGGAGGTGGACTGCATGCATGCCTCGTGCTCCTCTGACTGGCGCATCGGTAGTAGGAGTCACGCCGCCGCTCAGCACGACGACAGTGCCGGGCTGCCTTACTCGAGGTCACATGCCGAGTGTGCACCTCAGTCACCACCGGGCAGTGTTCCTCACGGCTTCCACACGTGGCAAGCGGCCCAGCTGCGAGGCCGCTGTGGAGGTGCCACACGAGCAGCTCAAAGGGACAGCGCTCAAGCTCCTGGTAACGGGGACGAGCGAGGGTTCTGGGCTGCCTCTTCTGGCCTCGTGCAACCCACTGCCAAACTCCACTTGGCAGCATCTCCTCGTTCCACAAAGCTCAAGGTGAGGGCCACATGCCTCCAAGACATACTGTACGTATTTAAGCTTCAATGTCCAAGGCTCTCGCCGATGCTCGATACTGCTCTCTTTGATCAAACAGAATAGCACTGACCCTGCGACAGTGGCCACAGACTGGCCAATTACTGCAGGCCCTTCCGGAGAGTGTCAAGATTGTAGAAGTGGGGCCTCGTGATGGCCTGCAAAACGAGAAGGCAATCATCCCAACGCATGTGAAAGTTGAGCTCATTCAAAGGCTGGCGGCGGCTGGCCTGCCTGTGGTTGAGGCCACAAGCTTCGTCTCTCCCAAATGGATACCCCAGGTGCCCACCACTGGAGAGGCAGAGCAGCAGGGATCACCTTGCATGCACAGCTCAATCTCAGATAGCTTGTGCTAAGCTCGGAAGGAAGCGGAGATTTGACTCCGTCCAGAGATCTGAAACGACCTTTTAGAAGGGCCTGCATGTGATTTTGAACACAAGCCTTCAGGAAACAGGCCTCGTGCTTCATGAGCGTGCAGTGTGCGTACTTGTCACGATCTCTTGATGCATTTATGATACCCGGGAGTTTTTTGCCATGCCCATTGCTGCAGCTTGCTGATGCAGGAGAGGTCCTTGCTAGTTTGAAGGCAAGCAAGACGACCAAGTACCCTGTGCTTACACCAAACTGGAAGGTACCTGTCTGAGCTGCAGCTTCAAAATCTGCCACGCAGAGAGCGGCAGAATTGCGCATGTCAATGCCTGAGCCTTATGCATGTCTGAAAGCTCCAAAGCACAATCCACAATATGGCTTGACAAAATGTCTCCTCATTCAAGAGCAGGGATTTGAGGCTGCGGTCAAGGCTGGTGTTAAGGAGGTTGCAGTCTTTGCTGCTGCAAGCGAGAGCTTCACTCAAAGCAACATCAATTGCTCAATAGAAGAGAGCTTGCAGAGGTATCATGCAATTTGCGGGGCTGCCAAGGAAAAAGACATCAGCGTCAGGGGGTAGGCCTCCTCAGCCATCTCCCTTTCAAGTTGCTTTACAAGCTTGCCTTGCACAGAGCTATGCGATTCTGGTTCCTTTTCTTGCTGTAAGCCTGCTGACATCAACTACACAGATTAGGCAGCATCACATCCTGCTAATCCTGTCATGCAGGTACATATCCTGCGTTGTTGGTTGCCCATTTGAAGGCCGCATAGAGCCTAGGCAAGTAGCCCGCGTAGCAGAAGCCCTGTTCAAGATGGGCTGCTACGAAATATCACTTGGTGACACTATTGGCGTTGGCACTCCAGGTAAATCATTCAGTGATGTAGTTGAGGGCGCTATTATCCACCCTCCTCTTGTTTGCCCTTGTCACCGCTTGCCTGCATGTCAAACAGGCTCAGACATGTGACAGCATATGGTAGCTCCCTTTGGGGTGTCGGATGGTCCTTACCTTGGCATGTTCCTTCTACAGGTTGAAGAGCTTGCTTGATCAGGACCGAAGCCTTAGTGTGCTCTGTGTGTGATCAATCAGGCAGTGTTCTGCCAATGCTGGATGCTGTTAGGGAAGTCATCCCTGTGGACAAGCTAGCTGTGCACTTCCATGACACCTATGGCCAGGCTTTAGCAAACATTCTTGTCGCTCTTCAGGTGCCGTTTGCAACCTTCCCGATGAGGCATTGTTGTTGGCTCAATCAAACATGCAGCTGGATTGGAGGTCATCTTGTTACCGTAGTCACGTAGAGTCTAATGAAGTCTTGCACTTGGATTGTCTCTACCTTCCATGTACCTCATCGAGCACCTAAACGAGCAGAACTTGATCATACATGCAGGTGGGTATCAATGTCGTGGACTCTTCAGTCTCAGGACTTGGTGGTTGCCCGTATGCCAAAGGAGCTTCTGGTAACGTGGCCACAGAAGACCTTGTCTACATGCTCAATGGACTGGGCGTGAGGACAGGTGCTCACATCACACTCCTCCCAGCATAAGCTGTTGCCGTTTGCCTTCCATGGGCTTGTTTATGATCTCAGAAGTGGTCCTGGCAGGTGTTGATCTCGCCCAAGTGCTAGCAGCCGGCAACTTCATCTTGCACCACCTCGGCAGGCCGTCAGGCTCACGGACAGCTATCGCTTACTACAATTCAGGAGGGCGGCATACTGCTCATCTATGACCACTCTCATTCAGGCACAAGTGTCCAGCAATTAACATCTATAAGTACTGATGTGTATTTGCTCGCTCGCTCACAGCAATTGAGGGCGGCAAGTGTGCTTATCTGGGATCAATCACGTTCAGGCACGGATAGTCTACCAATTGACATTTATGATTTTGATGTGCATTTGCTCCTTAGTACGGCTGGCTGCTGCGAGCTGATCCACTGTACTGTCCTAGCCTGTCATGAAGAAGCTGGCACATGAGTTGGCTTTGTGATGTTTGTGGAGCTCACAAAAACGTGATTTTCAAATTTAGCTGCTCACGGGCTACCTCAAAGGTGGCATGGTCGAGAGGTTACAAAGTAGATATTATTCCCTGTACTTGTCAACGTTCTAGGCCATACATACACCTTCGACAGTGTTATATATACTTGATGGAAGCAGGAATTACACCTACATAAAACCTGTACATTTCTGCTCTATACTTGTCATATTGTAGAGGCTAATCATCCACCTTCGACAGTGTTAAAACTATTTGTAAATGAAAGCAGGAATGACACAGCATATGATTTGGCAACAGCTATCATCTGATAAGTTCTTAAGACAAGTAGCCTCATGATTCTGCAATGCATAAATACGCGCTGTTGACGAAATGAGACCCTCAATGAGCACAGCTTGATACATGTGGGGATCAGAATACCTGCTTAGGAGATAAAGTATCTTTCACAGTAGTATACATTGAGTTGGTTCTGGGAAATTCCTAAGCTAATGTAAGATTGTCCAATGACTTAGTAGTACAGCTTTTATGCAATGACAGTCAAGCATATAGGAGCTGCAAGGTTCTGCTCCCTTAGCTCCATTCTGTGCAGGCGTGCTAAGGGCTACCAATCTCTACTGTCGCTCTGCTGCAGTAGAGAAGCCCCAAAGCCTCTGCCTGCTAAGGCAGGGAGCTGGGGGGCTTGAGCCCTAGTGCAAGTGGCAACTGTGCTTTTGTCTACATGTTAGTGATACACCACGCCTGACACTGAGTATAGCAGAGCTGCTCGGAGTGATCAATGTGGGTAGGCAGAAGATGGAAGGCCCTGGGGACAGTGGCTTGCAAGACAAGTAGCTCTGCATGTACTGCCATCCGTTGGAGTTGCAGGACCTGCAGCTCTTTAGGATGGATGGTGCTCTCGCAAAGGATGGAGGACCTCAAAGTTGATGGATGCAAGCTGGGACAGATTCTGCAACACAGTAGCTCTCAGGATGTTATGGCTAGGAAAATGAAGATGTACCGCTGCTACAGCTACTTCTTGAGCTGTAAGGCTAATCAAGCCAAGCAACTGTGCCTGTCCTAGAGCTGACCTGCAGCAATGACATTCCTTATTATCGGACATGTCCCAAGTGTGACCTGCAGGTTTTGCTGTCCCTCAGACCAAGGCTATGTCCTGCTTGTCAAGATATGGAGGTGACTAACACACACAGGCTCAAGGGCCTCAAGAATGATCTACCTTGAAGGAGAAGTTGCTGAAGGCATACTTTTCTGAGGCAGTCATCCCAGAATCAATCAAACTCCCTGGATCCTCATCCTGCAATGTTCAATTGCAAACTTGAGATACTCGATTGAATATTCGAAACATACAATGGTGCCACTTGCAAGGCAAGGTCTGTGATCAGTCACAAGTCAAGGGCACATCTGCTCAAAGAGCAAGAACAAGCACGTTATAGCTTTCATGATTACTGCTGACATCTTTAAATTTTGGTAACAGACTCTAGAAATGAACATTAGATATGGCTCTTGAGGTAAGCACAAGTGATTGCAATCCTGACTATCATGACAATCACGAACAAGGGAACCATCATGACAATCATCATAGCATAAGGTAGGGGAACGCACCGCTTCCTCGGGGTGTATTGGCATTTTCCTTGGGCTGCTGTTCCGACTCCGGCTTGCAAGCTCGACATCGCTCACGTCGTCACTCTCATCCCGACTTGTTGCGCCATCTCGATCTCGCCATGCGCCATTTGATCCCCAAAGATGACGCGTGGTGAAGTAACTGGTGTCGTGTGCTGTGTCAGGGTTGGGAACGAAGGCCATTTTCTCGAATGCCAATGTATCCCAGTGAATATCCCTGAAGAATGGATGGGCACGGACCTGCTCGATAGAAGAAAATAACTATCATCTCAGCACAATGTTGCCATCATGATGCTTAATGAAAGCCTGCCCATGCACTGGTCTTTGTGGGTTGAACAATCATTATGTGGGTTGAATAAATATGCATGTCCAAAGCAAACACAAGAGTGGTGATTCATGCTGCACAGGAGCTAGTACGCTATCAAACAACAATATGTGCCCACCTCCACTGCTCCCTTGGCTCCTAGACGCGCTCTGGGATCCACCGCAAGTAACCTGGCAAAGGATTGACTTATTAGCAACCCTGAAGCTTCCTAAGTTGCTAAGCACTTACTGCAGTCCTGCCGAGCCTGTGCTTCCAAGTACAAAGTACCGTTTGAAGCAGCTGCTTTCCTGTTCTTCAGGCCGCATAGATGCAGATGTGCCAAGAACCCCTGCGTCCCTACACCTAAAGTGCTGCTATGAGACAGTGAAGCTTTACGAGTTGTAAGTAAAAGTGGAAAGTGATTGGAACACTGGAAAACTGTGATCTGTGCAGTACCTATCTATAAGGTCATAGGCCTCATATGACATCTCCTGTGGTACTTGAGGCCATCGGATATTGCGATTAAGGATGTTCTCGAAAATATCCTGCATTTGATCACATATCTGATCAGCAACAAGAAAGGATTTCTTAACACAACAGCAGGCAGCAGGTCGAGAAGCAGGAATATGACGCGTAGTTGGTGTGCGAGTCAATCCATGGGATGACTCCTCAAGTCAATTCTGTTTTCTTGACGAGCCATTAGAGGCTTGGGGTAACCACTCTGCGACGGCCAGCTCGACTGAGCACCGGATTCTCTGTTACTTCAGATGAGATACTTCCCTAAAGATACAGCTAGGCCTGCAACCCAAAGTGGAGGCGAGAGATGTAAAGAACCTGAGGCGTGGCTGCATTGAAGGGCGGTGCACCAACCAGAAACTCGTACAGAATAATTCCCACAGACCACCAGTCCACTGCCGCACCTGTCGAGAGCCAAGGCAGAGCCTGGTTAGCCCCTGTCGACATACCATAGTGCAGCTTGGCTGAAGCAAGCAATTCATGCTGCCTTCCTCGTGTTTGCATTTGATGGCAGTGGAAGTCCTCAGAGAAGCAAGCACTACTGTGTTGTACCTCAGTTGAAGAGGCGGAAACTTACCATGCCCCAAGCCCAGGAGAACTTCAGGAGCCAAGTAGTCTGGAGTGCCGATTGCAGCTTCTTTGTCTTTCACATCAGCTGCATTTTGACCGAACAGCCTGGCAGGCGTCTGCCAGCCCTCTTGAGAGGTCTGCTGCTGCGGCTGCTGCTGTTGTTGAAGCGGCACTGGGGAGATGGGGGAGGAGGGGAGGACAGGAGAATGAGAAGGGGAGGGAGAAGAGTAGCGCAGATCATCCTCCTTGCTGGCTGGTGAGCATGTCAGATCGTCGGTGCTGTTGATGAGGCCTATCTTGGAGAGGCCAAAGTCCGTTAGCTGCATATTGACAACAAGCAAGCCAATTTTGAGTGTCGCATGATCATCCTTGATGAGCTTTCCAAGATGCTGAAGATGCACAAGCCACTTCTACAGACCATGTCAGGCAACTCTGAGATGACAAGGCTAGTCTATTGTACAAACAGGCAGCCCAACTGTGAGTAACGTCAAGCAACTGCAAGCACAGCTGGACAGCTGAGGACCGAGCTTGGAGCTTACTTTGATATGACCATCATGAGCAATGAGGATGTTATCGGGCTTCAGATCACGATGGACTACTCCAAGACTGTGCAGATATTCGAGTGCCATCACCTGTACACACAGAGGAAGACAATGGTATCAAGCATCTTACTTCTGGAACAGCTGGTCGCGCTTGGCAAGCTTATTGTCCAGTACTACGCTCTACTCTTAACTCAATGGTTACAAGTTGATGGAAGTAGGAGTCCTAGGGTATTGAAAGGTGAAGTTGCTTACTAATTCTGCAATGTACACCCTTGCCATATCTTCCTCCAGACAGCCAAGACCTCGCAGGAGCGAATAGAGGTCCCCACCATTCAGGTACTCCATGACTAGGTAAAGGTTGTCTCTGCACGTGAAGGAGTAGAAGAATCGAACCTGACAAAAGACAAGCACAAGTATAGCTACTCAGTGCTGCAAACACCTCGTGCAGTTCAATGAACACCCAGATGTAACAAGCCATCTAGTGCAGTCTTCTTTCCCACTTGCAAAGTACTGCGCGCTGTACTCTATGGACGCTCGGAGTTTCAAATGTTATCAAGCAAAATCACTTCCTGATATAATGAAGCCAGTTGAAGATTCACAAGCTGATAAAGTAAAAGCAGCTGGACACACTCCAGCTTACCACGAACGGGTTTTGGGCAGAAATCAAGATGTTGCGCTCTGCTTGAACACTTTCCACAGCATTCTTCCTTACCATGTCAGCCTTTCTTAGGACCTGCTCAGTGAATGTCAAAGCAGGATGCAAAATGGCTTCTTCAGCACACAACCTGAGTGAAGCAATGACGCTTCCCTGCAATGCACATAAATGCGTACTTTCTCTGGGCAGTCTGTATTTCAGAGACCGCAGGAGCCACAATCTTACCTTTATGGCAAAAAGGTCGCCTGTGGTTCGTTTCTTGGCAAGGTAAACCCTGCCAAATGCTCCTCGGCTGATGGGCTTGATGATCTCAAAATCATCAATGCTGGTACGATCCCTCCCAGTAACCGAACCAGCTGCATGGTGAAGGGGTGTTCCCAAGGGAGTCGACCTCCCAGGGAGCTCATCCTCATAGTCGCTTGCGGGGGCATCCAAGACGTCATCACCGAGCCATAAGAGCTCATACTTTTCTCTGCAGCAAGTGAGGATCGCAGCAAGCAGCTTTGCGCCCTTAGACAGAACAATTGAGATGTGCTACTCTCTTGAAGCCAACCCCCAGCAACCAATGCACATGGCTATCTGCATTAGCCACCAAATTCTCACACCCCAAGATGACTGACTCGCAAAAGTACAACAGTTACCACACGTACAAGGACTTACCGTATGAGCTTGTCAATACGGCGTCCAAATGTGTCGACGGCAATGAGCTGCTCATCACTCTGCTGCATGACATCATGCAGATCTTTCAAGCAGTTCTGAAGATACGTTTCGGCTTCAGCATCATCCAGGTGCAATCGTGCCACGCATTGTGAAATGTCCGCTAGCTCGTGAATCTGCAACAGCAAGAGAACAATGGTCATACTCCAACTTCAAGAACCTCCAAAAGGACAACCTCTTAAACGCAAAGGATCTTCCTAGTGCTATCTGTATGCTGCACTCCTCTCCCTGCCTCCCTCTCTCCCTCCTCACCCTCCCTGCCTCCCCCCCCCTCCCCTTCCAAGCCAGATAGTCATCGAGCCCAACACATGTCACATATACGACCTCATCATCCTTTAACTAGCAAACCTAGCAGGCTTTCCATTTGCAGCACTGGCAGAGATACGGGCCTGTCTGGCAGAGATATGGGCCTGACGCATCCAAGTCCAAGATGACAAGCACAGCTGAGTGTTATAACCTGTCTTATGTCGCTGTGGACATTGTCATGACCCTCGAGTGACAGAGGGGAGCCTCCCTCAGTCCCACCTTTCTGACTGGCTGAACTGAAGTGGCCAAAATCAACTGCTGCAATAGCAGCACTCCCAGAGGCGGCAGAGCTGGGGCTCTCAGTTTCGCGAGTCCTGGCTGGGCTCTCGCCGCCCCTAGTATGGATGGGCCGCAGAGTTCGTGCAGGACTCTCGCTGCCCCTCACGTAACCTCGAGCAGGGCTCTCGCTGCCTCTGACAAGCACGGGCCCGGGGGCTAAGCTTCGGGCAGGGCTCTCGCTCCCCCTCGCCAATGACTGGCCGTGATTCCACTGGAAGTTGCCATCAACCAGGAACGGGCTGCGCTGGGACCACCCCGACGGAGCGTAGCTGCTGCTGGGCGGGTCAGTGGTGCTACCAGATGAGGGGCTGTCAGTGCCATTGCCAGCCACTTGGTGCAGGTGAGTGCGGCCCAGAGATCCGGCCCAGGCCCCAGCGGCCCAGTTGAGGTCTGCCCCTCCAGTGCCCCCAGCAGTGCCTTCACTGCCATCTCCGAACGAATCCTGCCTTGATGGACCGCCCTGTCCTTGCAGACCGTGAACGTGGGCGCCCTCTGCCATATGATTGGCCAGCCTAGCAGTCTCATCGTTCACCATCCTCTCCAGGACCTCAGCTATCCGCACAAGGCGATCGTCCAGGGCCAGTCCATCCGAGTCGCAGCGGTCAGCGATTGCACAGAGGCGCGAGTGCGACTCCAAGTGGAGGGACGGTACCTCTTCCTCGCAGATCCGGCAAATGACCAGGTAGTCATCGTCATGGCCCTCCCCCCCCTCGTGCCCGTCATCTTCCTCCTCCTTCCCCCAGTAGCCCCACGCAACTTTTGACAGCCGCCGCTGATGGCGAGGATGTGACGCCTCACCATCGTCTGTGGAGCCGCGCGAGCCTTCGTAAGCTTGATGATACGAGCTCGCCCGCCTGTCTGCTAGCAAGGCATCGCTGCCCTCCTCGTCCCTCCTCCTCCTCTCGCTGTGCGAAGCCCTCCTTAGCTCGTCCTTCTGCGAGTTGCTCTTCGCAGGCCCACGAGGCGGTAGGTCGGCGCTCGTCTTCCAGGATGCCAGGCGTTCTTGCGCCAGGATCGCGGCTTCCTCACGAGCCGCAACCACATCAGCATCCTCCTGCGCCAGCTCCTCCTCATGCACAGTCTCCTCGAGCACCGGGGCCGACCTGTACATACTGAGCGGATCTGGTTGCCCAGGCACTCGCCCGCCGTGCGCGGCAGGAGCAAGCAGTTTGTCTCCACGAGCAGCAACTGCGGTGAAGCCCTCCTCTGACGCGCCGGCCTGAGCCAACTCCATGGACCTGAGCTGGCCTTCACGTGACCTCCACTCAGCATGTAGCGTCTCGTATGTGAGCGGCAGGCTCGTCGCCCTCTCCCTGCTCGCGGGAGGTAGTCCGTAATGCTCCACCATCCATGCCATCTCCTGCTGCTGGGCGCCCCGAGACCGTTCCTGCCAGGACTCACCCAGCGGTCCACTTTGAAGGGCACCAGCCAGACGCTGCGTCTTTGGGTGCAGCGGCGAGCCCTCCGCCAGGCTCTCCTTGTGGAATTGGAGCAGCCGCGTGCAGCGACTGAGAATGAAGAGGAGACGCGTATGCCATCGCTTGAGGAGGCCGGGCGAAAGCTGCTGCCGCTCGAGGTCAAGCGACTGCACGATGGCTTCGCACTGGCCCCGGAGGGCATCTGGGGACAGGGCCGTGCAGTGCCGGGCCAAGTCCAGCAAGTCCTTAGCTGCATCACCCTCGGATTCGTAAAGCTCCAACGTGGAGCTACCCCATCTCCTCAAGCCGTGAGGCGGCAACGAATTATCTTGTGCAGGCTTTACACTCCCGTGGCAGTGGTCGAGTGCATGACTCACTTCCACAGCAAATGCGTCCAGCTCGGCATTCACTTCCTTCTTCATGATTTCAAACTTCCTCTGAATGCTGGTCTCCAGGTCCTGTGACAACAATCAACACTTTTGACAGCATCGTCAAGGAGGGGCATTGGCCACTGAGTTGCCGCCATCATCACTGATAATACATTGCCACTTCCAATCACTCCTCGATGTCTATTAGGTCTTAATAACAGGTGGAATGGACGCTGTGTCACTGCAACTGCATAACTGACAGAGGGCCTGCACAAAACCCACCTGTAGATTATGGCTGCTCTTGTTGCGGTGCAGCGTCTCCAGACTCCGAGCGCTGCTGTCCTCGCTCTGCTCTGAAGCCCGGTGAAGTATGACAGCCGCCGGCCTTGCAATGTCGCCCTCAAACGGCAAGTGATTGCTCCTGTCGCCGAGCGATGTCGGCGGGCGAGGGGAGACCTGCCCACCAGGGAACTCAGCACCAACAAGTAGATGATCAGCGCAAAGGGATGGAAGCCTCATCAAGCGTCCGGCAGCGGCCTGGCTGTGCACTTGACATCGAAATGACAGTCACTCAAGCAGGTCCCTCCCTGCGAGCCTCTGTGACCCCTACGCAATGGATGGCCCAATCGACTGCATCCTTGCCGGTTGCATGGGCAAGAGATCCCAGGAACCAACCACATGCCCTGATTTAGGGGCGACAACGGCAATAGAAGAAATGAACGCTTTGAGCATCAGTGTGCTGGCAGGCAAGCTCACATCGTCATCGTTGGAGCCCCGGTCCGAAGTGCGGCTCCGTATGTCGAGGTCATCAAAGGCGTGCCGGCGCAGGCTGCGCCTCTCCGGGGCAACAGGCGCGTGGACAATCTCCATAAGGGCCAGCTTGTCCTCGTATGGCGTCCGCAACCGCAACGGCAGGGCGGGCGCAGGCCCTGGCTGGGCATCCTCATTCACGGCAGCGGTACTGCTCTTGGTCTCCGGCACGGGCGCGAGCACGGCGGCGCCCTCGCCGTCTTGTGCTGCCGCATGCTGCCCTGCGGCCGGTGGGCCAGCACACGGCCCGCCGCCGGGCCCGCCTGCGCAGGCGGCTTCATTGCTGGCATCCTCCTTGGCCGTGGACTGGACGCTGAGGCGGCTCTTGCGAGCCTGCTGGACGGCGCCGGCGCCGCCGGGCCCGAAGGCCGCGTGGCGCGCAGCCTGCGTGCGCCCGTCGTGGCCCATGGCGGTGGTCGCCCGAGCGCGCGCCCTGTGACATGCCCTCCGCTCGCTGGCGACGCGCTCAACCAGGCTCCTGCGCAGCGCCATGCACGAGGCTCACCGCGGGCCCCAGGGGCGGCGGGGCGGTATGGACTGGGAAGAGGAGGCGGCGCAGCTCGCGAGGGGGCGGGGCGAGGCCGCACCTGGGGGGAGCCGCCGGGGGGCGCCATGGCGGGCCGCGGCGGCCGCCCCGAGGGG
>WELB01000212.1:84287-106768 GCA_009602725.1 Spirogloea muscicola
AGTCGCCGGGCGGCGCCGGGCCGGGCGACCGCGCGGGCGGCGCCGAGGCGCCGCCGTTACGGTGGAGCAAGCTCGTCGAGCGCGACGCCGAGTGGGACCGGGTGCGCGCTCTCGCCCCTCCCCCTCTCCCCGCCTCCCTCTCCCTCTCCCTCCTGCCCCTCTCCTCCCCTCCCTCCCTTCCTCCCTCACCCCCCCTCCGCCCAAAGTCCCTCAGACGTCCCCCACCCCATGTCCTCGTGCGCCCACCTGCCCACCTTCCCTTAACCCCCTTCCCTGCACCTCCTCTCTGGGGTCTGCGCGTAGGCAACCACACTGACAAGGTGGGGCCGATGTCTCAGCCTGGCCCCCTGTCTTGCCCACCCAATGCTTGGCCTCGACAAGCCCTTGTGCCGTCTGCTCTTTGGGGAGCTCCGCCTTCCGCTCGATGCCACATTGCCTGCCTCTCCCCTCCTGCAGCTCTTGCCCACTTACTCCTCCGTCCTCCCGGCCTCGTCTCTTCAAGGACACGGCGGAGCAGTACTTGCAGCAGCTTTTGTGAGGACTCCCGCCGGGACGGGCGCCCGTGCCAAGCCAGCTCCTCACTGAGTGTCGACCCTGAGTTCCCGCAAGTGCGCAGGATGAGCTGGGTGATGTCCTCCACTGGATGCGCCAGGCGTTTGGCCTCGTCTGCGGCGTCGCATGGGGCGCCATCCCCCTCCATGGTGGTGCCTGGTTCTTTGTGTACGCATTTACCACTTCCTCAGATCCTCTGCACACAATAGCCTCACACCTAGAATCCCGCAAATCGTTAAGCTGCACAGTAACTTCTTAAGCACCATAGACGATTGGTTAGCCCACCGTGTTTGAACCAGTGCCTTACTAGCTGCTCTTCATTACGGGCTCATGACCTGCAAATGTTGTTGCCACTGATTGAGTGAGAGCACTACCGCGGCTGCAGGTACGTTCTTCTGAGCATGGCCCTGGTGTTCTCCTACTACAAGTACTATCTTCGGGTGGACGAGGAGGAGTTTGGTGGCCATGCGGCGCTGCTGCAGGAGGGCCTAGTTGCCGCTGTTGGCCTCTTCATGGTCAGCCTGCCATGGTCGCCCCAAGCCGGCAGCTCACTCTAAGTTGCTGCCTGCATCAACAGACAAACTTGCTCGCTGTGCATCACCACTGAATGGCATTGCGCAGCACTTGGCAACCTTTGCTGGGTCATTGACGTGGACATGGCTGACTCCCTTCTTGTATTGCTCTTACCTGTGCAGCTTCTCTGGGTGCTTATATACAGCTGCTTGCACGCTCCCTAGAAGGCGGAGCAGGGCTTTTCCCATTTTTAGCACTAACACCTTGGTGGTTAAGGAGTCCCACCTGGCAGATGCTTGTGCATCTGCCATTGTCCAGCCTTAGCCAAAACACTCCCGCACTTGCCATAACTGAAAGTCACGATGATCGATCCCTAGATTCTACCCTGGACTGTACCTTCAGAGGTGCACCTCTCAAGAGCAGTGGCCTGGCTAATGCACATGGCGGTGATGCCTTGTTGCGAGGTGAATAAGTCTAAGTGAATAAGTTGCAAGATGGCAAGACATCTCAAGAACAAGTTCATGCACAACTGCAGCAAATATAGCAGTGGTTAGGTCAGGAAGCCTTAGACTATACGCTGGTCTCTCAGAACAGCAACAACATCGTCGCCAGCAGTAGAAGTAAAGGTCCGCCGTCTATGGACCGACAAAGGATTTTTTGGAATTTGCAGACGGACCATCAAGGCAGGTAGTTGTTATAGTGGTGACACTAAAGGTCGCCTACAAATTAGGCTTTCTTCAGCCAGGGTAGATAAGGTGTCTTTCCCTCACAATTGTTTGACTGCCTATCAAGCTCATGCATGCTGAGGCTAGTTGGGAACATGTACATTGGGCTGCGCATAGCGCGAAAGTTCCTGTTGGCATCTGCCACAAAAGTGAAGGAAGCTCAAGCCATGCTTCGTGGTTCGAAGTAGGCGAATAGGGTGCACAGTAATGGGAACGGGAATATATACAAGACTAGCCCTCAGCCTCACCCATGTCGCCCCAGCGTACATTGTGCTTTGCAGCCAGATAGTGGGATCCAATTGGCCCGCGGGAACCATAAGGGTACAATTCTGGGGCCACCCTATTTCCTTCTAGCTCCTTCAAGAGAGGGGTGAAAATCCTCCAGGCTGCACGCCCAAGTAGGCTGTCAGTGTAAAGCAAGTAGGACGAGTATTTGAAGACAACAACAGTCAGGACTGTGACAGACTGAAACCAAATTCTCCTACTCAAGATGCTTAGAGGTGAGTAAGTCTGAGAAGATAGTCAAACCTACTCTTGACTGCTAAGAGATAAGTCAAGATGCACTGCGCAGACTACTACAACATTGACGTGACGATGTAGGTCATAGGCTTCAGGCAGTGACTAACAGACTCAAGCTGACACTGATCAATAAGTAGCTGCTTACCAATGTCAAGCTCATCTGAACGGATGAACAGTCGCTTGTCGCCTTCGATGGAGTCCAAGATCAACCGCTCGTAAGAATCTGGAATCTGGCCTTTGTACCTGCGCCAGTAGCCACACCAAAGTCGTCCTATTCTGAAGTGAGACTTACCTAAGCTGTTACACTTGTTTCCTCATTTACATAACAAGAGAGACTTCACACACTAAAATCTTGGAATGATATGCCCCAATTAGCTTAGCCTATCAATACCATTGACTTCATTGACCGACTTGAATTGATCTCACGCAAGATACAAACTATACAAATAGATCTGCTATTGTATGCATACTCATCCCAAGTCTACATGGTAAAGACACCTAGGTAAGTCAAAATAGCACCAAAGAGTAATGGCCTTCTTAAAGTGAGTACTAGCACAGTCATCTGTGACGAACCTGTCGGCGTAGTGAAGGTTTAGATTGGAGCGATCCAACCGCATCCCGATGCCAGGGATCTTGTTATTGATCTTGATGTAGATAGCCTCATTTGGTTGGAGACGAATTACAAGCTCATTAGTTGCAAGGTCCAGATCTGTGCCAAAGCTCCTCTTGTACAAATTTCCCGGAACATGCCTGAACTGGACTCTGATTTCGGCCCTGCAACATGCAGAAATAAGCACGTGCTCGAGTCATACGACTTGCAAGTCTATGTCCTCACTCCTTTGCAATGAGCTATCTATATCAATACTACCAGCTCAGACAACAATATAGATGCTACTTGCACTCAAGGGCAAGAACAAGCTCCTTGAAAGCCAAGCTGTGCTTTTCAGCTGGAAGAAGTCAGCTCATGATACAGGATGCAACAATCCTCCGAGCAAACGGAAGAGCAAGAAGGTCATCTTCATGTGCTTACTGTCTCTTGTGAAGCGCCTTTCCGGCCTTCATTAGGAAGGGCACTCCATCCCACCGTGCATTATCTATCCAGAGTGCCGCAGCTGCAAAGGTGGGTGTGATTGAGTTGTTGGGAACAGTCTTGTCATCTGTGTAGCCCTGATGCTTCACACCCCCCCTTGAGTTAGCCTTATACTGGCCAATGACGACGTCTTCCAACTGCAGCTGCCTCATTGACTTCAGAACTTTGACCTGGGAAAGAAGCGAACCTGTGGAGTAAGATCTGACTGCCATTGTTTGCTCTAAAGTGGCAGATTGCCACTTGGTTGATGTAACATCGGTTGGCACAAAGCATAGGAGCAGTCAACAACCAGAGGGCTCTTATGCAAGCGACTTTACCTCATCCCCTAATGAACATCTTATACAGGTCTGCAAACAAGAGCCATACTGCTGGTCTGACATATTTGTACGTCCAAGTGGATGTACATCGTGTTTCCAGACCAACTAATTCAACCATCTGTTCAGGTGCTTACTTTTTCATTGATGATGTCCTCTGCTGCTAAGGAGACAGGGGGCTCCATTGCAAAGAGAGCCAAGATCTGAAGAAGATGATTTTGCATAATATCACGAATGATGCCATAGTTATCAAAATAGCTGCAGCAGGAGCGGGGAAACTGTCATCCATAAGCCTTTGTCATGCAGACAAGGAACAGCGGCAGGCATCCATATGTAATATTTGAGAGGTCTTGACATGTTACTAGCTGCCTGTATTACCCACAATCAAAGAAACGCCATCAAATCCGCATGCTTCTGTTGTACAAGCACTGGTACTGTCATGAGCCAGCATTTATGCCAAGATATAGATAGATAACTAGGCAGATCCTTCTGGCAATTTTGCGCTGAAGTGGTCAATCAACAGCTCAATGACTTACCCTCCTCTGCCTTCTGTGCCGAAATCTTCAGAGAAAGTGATCTGAACGTTCCTGATATATTGTCGGCACCACAGGGGCTCAAAGACAAGGTTCGAGAAGCGCAGGACTGACAGATTCTCAACCAGCTCCTTGCCCAGGTAGTGGTCGATTCTGGACATTACAGCATCATGGTTCATCAAGCCAGATGAAGCACGTTCTCATGATGCAGATATCTGCAAGCATTCGGAGTGAGTCTACAAAGTACTCAGCTTCGCGTGGCGCAGCAATACTATACACTCACCTGTAGGTGTCTTCCTCGGAAAAGTACTTTGCTAATCCTCGTGTCAAATCTCCTGATGACTCGGTGTCGCGACCAAACGGTTTCTCAACAATGATACGTGTCCACCCCTTTGAGGCCTTTGCCCCTTTACTTGCCGACTTGGCAACATCAACAAAAATATTTGGAGGGATGGACAGGTAGAAGAGGCGATTGGCGACCTTGCCTTCCTGTGAGGCAAGCTGGGCTCGTCAGGACGATGCGAGACTAATTGCAGATTCGCAACAATGATTCCACTAAAGGTCCCTCAGGATTAATCATGCAATGTCAACTGATACACTACTTATTCATCTGCTTCAAATTTTGCAAACGTGCAAAACTTCACAAAGCCGCCAAGGTTGCGTCTATATTTTCACCTCCTGCTCCTTCAGCTTGACGTCCAAGCCCTTGAAGCCATCTTCATCATCATACATCCCAGAATGATAGAAGCAACGGTTTAGGAACTCTGCCTGCTTGTCTCCACACTTCTCTCTGCAGGACAAAGTGCTTGCAGATTACTAAGGCCGCATTCTTTCCTCATAATTCTAGAGTACGTCCACATCGCGTGAATTTCGCTCGAGAACTTCCGAGGAGCAAGCCTGTCACTCTTGCCTAATGTGTTCCCAAATTAAGCAGCAACAGGCGGCTGCAGCACTTTCATCAACCCTTGCAGCTTACCCTGCATCAATCCTGCAAGTCAACTTCTCGCTAATCATATCACGCAGCTCCTCATTTGTCATCTTGCTTCTGGCATAGCCAAAAATTGTAAAATGCTGCAGAGTACCAAAAGTGTTGGTATTGATACCGTGCATTACACACACAGGCGGCTGCATAAGCTGCTAACTGAAGCTATTATCAAGGCACAGCAACAAATATTGACGGTGCCGCAGCTGGCCCGTCGTCTCTGAGGCTGCAGTCTCAGAGACAGACCAACATCCTCTACCGTCTACCCTGGGGTGCTGATGATGAGATTCAGCCAATCAGCAAAATTGATGACAATGCCAACTGGACTTGTAGAAGAAGAAGGCTTAGGGCAAACTACTTTGGTGATAATACTGGAACGTTGAGACACACCTTCGGAAGGTACTCCTCGTAGTATAAGGCGAAAAGAGCAGGGAAGATCTTCTTCTTAGCCAAGTCTCCAGAAGCCCCCACAACAGTGATGCTCACAGTCGTGGCAGATCCCACATTGCTGGAGGAGGTGCCAAAGGACTTGGGCACTTCAGGCTCTGTCGATGGCTTCTGGTTCCCTGTGTCGTTTGCTGGAGGAGCCTTTGTCGCAATATTGGACTTGGTATCTGCAGGTGATCCAGAGCTGCATTTCAGAACCCTGACAACAAGCATATTAGGTTTCTTGACAGCTATGATTTTACAGAGCTGAGGTGCAGCTAAGATGAAAAATAAAACAGCCTGATGCCCCTGCTTACGTTCCAGAGCTTGCATCGTCGATCAGATAATCGATCATGTGCTTACGCATCCAAAGACAACTCCATGGGATGTCAAACCCAAGGAGGCTCTTCCCTGGCGACTGGCGCCCTTCCCTACCTTCAGTGGTGGCAGGAGCCTCGGCCCGAGTGCTCCCGTTAAGACCGGCTTTGGGGCCGCGCCTCGGGCTCGCCACATGACCGGCAAAGTGCGCCCCGGCCGTCCAGACGGCGCGCCTCCGCAGGCCGCGGAAGTCGTCGGCGGCGACCCCGCAGAGCAGCGGGCAGGCCGAGGACGACGCGACGCGAATTGGCGACGACGGCGGCGGCGCGTGAGCACATTCGGACAGCGGCGTGGCCGGCAGGGCACGCAGGGCAACGGCCATGGCGCTCGTGGGGAAGAGAAAGCGGCTGCTGATATGAAAGAATCGGCTGTGAAATGCCAGCCAGATGCATACAGGTGTTCATGACGGAGCCAAAGGCTAGGCAGACAGGGCGCCCTCAATACCCCCGTGTCAGCAGTAAGAAGAAGGCGAGGCGAGGCGGCCGAACTTATGGGGTTAGATGGCGCGACCAGGAGGGAGCCTTGCCCTTATAAAGGCCAAGTGGTAAAAGGGGGGCAGCTCAAGTGGATACCAGCGCTCCTCAGGCTTCCCGGCTGGCCTTCTAACGGCAAACCCGCCTCGACAGAGAGCCTTTCCTCGCTTCAAAAGGGCGAGCTGCGGTTTGAGGCGTGGTGGTAGAAAGGGGCGGAATGGCGGCGCCGGGGCCCGTCTCTTCGTGGCCCGTCCCCGGCGGCGGGCCCCCGTGGGGGCCCCGGCCCGCCAATGGGCGGCGGCCCCGTAGGGGCCGCGCTCTTCAAGGGGTCTCCTGCCGACCTCGTCGCCGCGTCCCGCTGGGCCGCCTCATTGCAGGCCATCGGCCGGCCGCCGCCGCCACCATGCACACCTCTAAACTCTTCTTCTAAGCGCCATGGACATCTACGGCGGCTACGGAACGCAGTGGTCTGCCCTCCTCCATCGCCTGGCACTGCATGTCGATGCCCGCCGACGTAGTCGGGCGGGTAGCTTAGGCCATTCTAGCGTCCCGCAAGCCATAGTTGCATGCTTTAGAATGCGGTTATCGTTGAGTCTGCAGCGCTCTCAGGCACTCGCGATCCACCAGCGTGCTGGTCGTGCATTAGCCCAGGCTAATGGCTTCCGTGAGGGTGGTTTGGCTCCTCAGTATAGCTTGTCAGATATGCATGTGCTCACTCGGGGATACTAGTGTCCCCCTTAGCCAGCTCATTACCCGGTTAAAAAAACATTTGTAAGGCTAGAATTGGCCTCCCTTTCAATTTCATGCGCACCGCGCGCTTTCTTCTTCTAAGCGAAAGTCGGCAAAGCCCGGACCCGATGCTCTTCAACACAAATCAAAGTGCCACTTTCTTCCAAGACATTCCCTCGGTGTGGACCTCGCCCAACTCTTCTGGGCTGGCCTTTTCCAGGTCTCGCCCGCTTTGGACGAGCCCAATTTCCTTTGGGCTGACCTCTCACATCCTTCGTGGTACTTCAATGGCCGTGTATTATGCAATTTCCGGACCTTGCACGTCTCGTCTGGCTGGCTGTTACATCCCTCGCCGCTTTTGGAAGAGGCTACTTCTCAGTGTCGTCGCCTTTGCTATGAAGAAGAGGAGCTGATTCCTTCTTTAGGACGGCCTTTCGCAGCAATGCCACCTTCTGTGCGCTGTGCTTCTGTGCTCCTATGCTCATTTGTGGTCACGGAAGTCAACATTCAGCTATGCTTTCACCCTGTTCTTCAGTATCAGCAGCCGCTCCTTCTACCTCAGCCACCCTTAGCCTAGGGCTCATTTTGTTAGCCCCACTCTATGCGTTTTGTATCTTTGCGTTTTTGCGTTTTGAACGTTTTTGCCTGAACGTGCATTGGCTCGGTCTGGCCTTCCTTTCACTTCATGCACACCACGCGCCTTTCGTTTGGAAAGTCTTGCCACATGTTTTACTCGTAGTTGAGACTCTTGGAAGAGGAGGCGATGGCTGTACTGGGCCGACGCATGGAATGATGGATAAGGGCAAAGGGGCCGGACAAGCGCGCGCTACTCATCAGATTAATTGGCTACTACGGATGGCCACTCAATAAGCAATAGTGATAGCCGCGAGTCAGAATGACCAGCAGCTGGATACGAAAAACTTTCGTGTATTTGAATCAAACGAAGGCCAAAAGGGCCAAGTACAAAGGCAAGCACATCTAGAGACGCACATCACCTACAGCAGATTGACCCGCTCAGTAACCACGGGTCAAAACATAAAGGTCGCTTATCAATGCCTGAATACTGGATTGAAGATACGAAGCCCTTCGGCCACCAACTAGATTTCGCCCTGCTTTCTGGTGCACAGCATTAGCCTGAGCACGCTGCAAACAGGCCGAAACGCGTTGTCGCAGGAACGGCAGATATGCAGCTGGCAGGCCCATCTCAGCCGGAAACACATTTGCACGTCGTGCATAGCCTAGATTGGCGATACTCTGAAGGAGAGTGTGGAAATGAGGACCTATACAGCCAAAGATGTCAACTGCAGCTGGCAGGAGCTGATCGCATGGGGGGTAATCGGAGTAGTGCTGCAGCTTTCTTTGCTCTGCACTTCCCACTGCGTGGCCAGCGATGTGTCGATGCTGGACCTTTATACGCCTCCGGAGCAACCACATCGACCAAGGCCCGTGGTCCTCCCTCAGGTAGCACATCGACAATGTCAAGTGATGCGGCGAGGGAGGCACGGCTCGGGGGCTCCTCTTTTGTTTATTCTTTTTTGGGCTGGTTTTTCAGCCCCTATCCTCAATGGGCGAGCACTTCTTTCTACCAACCTGGAGCAGCCACACCGACTGTGCCAGGTTGGGCGACACATCATGCGGAGAGGAAGAAGGAGAGGCACTATAATGACCACCCCCGGGGCGACTCACTTCTTTCCGTGCGCCATGGACATATACGGCGGCTACGGAACGAAGTGGTCTTCCCTCCTCCATCGCCTGGCACTGCATATTGATGCCCGTCGACGTAGTCGGGCGGGTAGCTTAGGACATTCTAGTGTCCCGCAAGCCATTGTAGCATGCTATAGGATGCGGCTATCTTTAAGTCTGCAGCGCTCCCAGGCACTCGCGAGTCACCAGCGTGCTGGTCGTGCATTTGCCCAGGCTAGTGGCTTCCGTGGTGGTGGTTTGGCGCCTCAGTATAGCTTGTCAGATATGCATGTGCTCATTCGGGGATATTAGTGTCCCCCTTAGCCAGCTCATCACCCAGTTAACAGGACATTTGTTAAGGCTAGAGTTGGCCTTTCTTTCACTGTCATGCGCACCGCGCGCCTCTCTCTACCCACCCAAGCGCGCACGTCACGAGTGCCGCCCTACAGGTGCGTGCCGACCAGAGGCGCTGGCCAGTCCCGCGGCGGGGACGGCGCGTGCAAGGCAAAACGGGCAGGTGGGACCAAACCACTGCTCAGCCTGGACAAACGGGGGCCAGAAGAAAGCAGCTGCTCCTGCCCAAGGGGGCCGAAGGGGGAGTAGCACTTCCTCCCCCCAATCCAGCCCATATCGTCAATGGGCGAGCCCTTCTACTCTTCCGATGACAACTCCCTCGCTTCCTCGGATTGAGGCGATGGCTACGAGAAAGTAAGCCCTTCCGAAGTGGGCGAGGACTGAGTAAGGCCAGCCTAGAGGCCGAGGCAGCCTTCCGAAAGAGGTGTGAAAGGTTAGCCCAAAGGAATGGACAAGGTTTAGCGCTTAGGGTTTTTAGAGCCGGAAAAAGAAGCCAGCCCACATGAGGATGACAATGTCCAGAAAGGCCAGCCCACAGAAGTAGGATGGCTCGCCCACAGGATAAGAGGGGCTAGCAAAGCCAGCCCAGAAAAAATTTGGACAATGTCCACAGGCCTCAAAGGCCACAAAACAGTGCCCGGAAAGACAAAATTACACACCAAGAAGAAGGGACAGGAGAGGAGTGAGCTTTGGAGTTCACTGAGCGCCCACTCGCAGTGGACAAGGTCTGAAGGAGCCGGAGTGCAGATTGGAACTTGAGAACCCGCAGGACGCCGTTTCGCGTTCTCCTTAGTCGAATGAATGCGGCTGCTCATTTGAAAGAATCGGCTGTGAAATGCCAGCCAGATGCATACAGGTGTTCATGACGGAGCCAAAGGCTAGGCAGACAGGGCGCCCTCAGGTACCCCCGTGTCAGCAGTAGGAAGTCAAATGAGCTGAGGGGAGGAAGAGCAACCCCGCTGCGCAAGCCAGAGGCTGCTGCAAGAGCGCGACCAGCCCGGCGATATAAGCAATCGCCTGGGACCGCTGTAGGCACATAGACAGACGCATGCGGTAGCAGAACACAAGACCCAAAGGCACCGAACCACCGGGAAGGGCTGCACCCTGTTCCCGGCGCCGCTGGTCAGCTTGAGAGGCCAGCAGCGAAAGTAACGAGGACCACCGACCCCCGTAACACCCGTGGATGTCCATGGCCAGGGGGTAGAAGGTATCACCCGCCGGGTGGTCCTTGTACTTGTGCAACTTCTTCTGTTCGGCCACCTTCACGGCATAGCCGGTCTCAGAAGTAATGGGGCCCTTCGTCCGGAAGCTGTCGGTGATGACGACGTCCATGAGGAGCCGCTTGCCACCTCCCAGGGGGGGGCCAACGAGAGAAGGCGCGCGGTGCGCATGAAATCAAAGCGAGGCCAATTCAAGCCATTACATTGTTCAGGCAGAAAATGCAGAAAGTGCAAAGAATGCAGCGCAAAGAATGTGGCTACATGAAAAGACGCCCTATACTAGGAGGGCCGGAGGTGCACAGAGCGGGGGGAGCCGTGCTGACGGGGGCCATGTCGACTCGACCGGTACCGCTTGTGGAGCTGCTAGAGGAGGTTGAGGAAGCAGCAATGGCAGGAGGGAGGGCGGGTGGGGGAAAGGAACCAGATCGACACGCCTCGTCCGAGGGACCCCATGACGGAGTCAGATGGGCATCACCCCAGTGCTCTCCAACGCCACTTGATATCCCGCCTCCTTGACGATGCAATACATGGCGTCACGCAGGAGGTTGTGGGAGCCCGTGCGCTCACTGCCTTTGGCACATCTGAGCATGTGGTCACGCATGAGCAATGCATCATGCTCAATAAGCCCTCATTCACATTGGGTCACCCCTGCCAGGCACAGGGGTGGTAAGCCAAGACGGCGGCGCATGGCATCGCAAAACAAAGCATTTTCAATCCGCAAGCCCGCATGCAAAGGCAAAGCGCGGAGCCACTTAGACGCTCGGGGGGGAGAGCAGGAAGTCCTCCCGAAAGTCGGGGGGAGGTGGCGACCACCATCAACCAGCGGCCCGCTTGCCGGCCAGCGGCGGGTGTGGGCCCCGCCGCCAGGCCCCGCCCGCCATAGCGCCACCCTCCATCCCCCGCTGCCGGGCCAACCCCCCGCGCCGCCTCCGCCGCCGGCTGNCGGCGGCGGCGTCGGCGGCGGCGGCGGCTGGCCGGACGCCCGGCGTGCTGCACCAGCGAGTGCGCCGCCTGCTGCTGGCGACCATGGCTCTCTGCATCGGCGGGAGCTGCCTGTCTGTGCTCTCCGTCTCGCCCACCCTGGCCGTGCTCCGCGCCGAGCCCGAGGCCGCCGGCCCCGACCCCGTCGCCGCCTCGGTTGAGGCCCTTGCTCCTCAGCCGCCAAGCAGTGACGAGAGCGACCTGCCGGCTGCCTTGGAGGCGCCTTCTGAGCTCGGGCTATCTGCGGCTGCGGACAATGTGTTGGCTGCCGAGCCTGGCTCGCAATTGCGCGCGAACAACGTCCAGGCTGTGACATACAGCGAGGCACCTGGCGAAGCCGAGCAGCAGGTGCAGCAGGTGGATGGAAGTGCAGTAGTTGATGGGACGGCCGAGCAAGAAGATATCATCAAAAGCAAGGCCCCAGCACGCAGGGAGGCGACTGTGATTTCAACGGGTGACGGGATGCCAGAACCATCTGCATTGCCTGTCCGACGAGTCATCAGGCCGCGCCGGAGCAGGATAGTGCGAGTGCGGCCTTCGCACTGGGGGGCGCTGCAGGTCTCAGCTGGACTTGGTGGTGGCGTCGAGGCCCTCCACGGAATTGCGACTGTGCTAGACAAGGACAACTTGAAGAACATCGTGAAGAACAAGTTCGGTGCACTGGACAAGAAGCACCCAATCGTCGTGACTTTTGCCAACTTTGCATACCTTGACTTTCTCAGTAACTGGCTGCACCACGTTCACAAGCTCGGCACGCCGGCAGTCCTAGTAGGTGCTCTAGACGAGACGACATACAAGGTGAGCCCGTCTTCTTCTCAGAAAGAAGGTACTCACCATGACTCAGCCATCTCCGAGAGGCAATGGCTAGTGCACAAGGCCCCGCCCATCATCTCCTCTTGTAGTGCAGCCTCTGACTACGCAATTGCGCAGCTAGTTTCGTCACCTCGCATACGCTGAAGCTCACTACTATGTCCCAGGCAGTAAGATGAAGGAGTGTTGAATTACTCAGAAAGTTTGATCCCACAGCAACATGCCCGCTTGGCTTGAGGGGTGCAGTGGTGCTCGGATCAGTCGCTAGGCCGGATGAGGTTGGGAGCAGTGAGCTTGAAGGCGATGCTTGGTGAGGACCTTTTGAAGGGGGCCAAGTTCAGGGACATGGGGGCCACCAAGGTATTCAAGCGCTCCTTGTTAGATGCAACACAGTCGAGTTGGCTTGGTCTAAGGGGTACCATCACATGAGAGCTGATATGACTTTACCTCTTCGTGAATCAGGTTCCTTTGACGAGGCTTTAGACTTGTGACCAGCAAGCATGCGAAGATAGCCAGCAGGGCCACTTGTGGGAAGCTTGCTGTGCTGCTGCTTTCACCAATGATCCCATGTTATGGTTGCAATTTACACACCGATGAAGACAGTGTGTTTTGGTCTGCAAGTGCTATGACAGGTCGCACTGCTGCTCGCTTTACTTGAGCACGGAAGGAGTGTCGTGCTCAGCGACGCCGACACAGTGTGGCTCCAGCCACTGCAGGGAGTCACAAGTCTGTCTCCGGCGGCAGACCTCCTTGTTGCGTCCGAGTGCCTCTCGCCTGCAAGCGATCTGGCTATGTGAGAGCCTCCACTCATGTTGCTGTCCTGCTTGCTCAGATTGCTGTCTGACTGCACGAACTTTGACTATCAAATAAAATTTCAATTATTCCTGGCGAGCGTCCTATGCTGTGACATTCTTGTAAAGTTTGCAATGAATTGACATTCTCATTGGGCTCCCTGCCTTGCTGCCAGAGAGTCTGTCAGATTAGTGTTGTTCTTGCTTGTGTGTTGTTGTCTAGACACTTTGTCTTCTCCAACCTTAGCTTTTTGAGGGCACAACAATATGGACTGGCAGACCTGGCAAGTATATGCTGCATACAGTCCTGAGGCTTCGTAGAAGGCTGACGTGCTTGCAGAGCAGAGGCTACTGCTATTGGTGGTGATGCTGGGTGGTACAGAGAAGCCACCAGCAGGTCTGGAGAGGCGCTTGGAAACATCTATGATGCACCGTTCAGCACTGGCGCAATTGTTGCGAGGCCGACAGACAGAACTCAAGCAATGCTTGCAGAGTGGCTTACCATGATGGTGCAGAGAGGTCATGGTTGGCCACAGCCCCTGCTGAGCGACCAGGATGCTTTCAATCGCTTAGCAAGAGTTGGCATGTTCCCACTGCAGGTCTGCGCAGCTCTTACAGAAGCCAACAGATGCATAGTGCTCTCACTTCTGCCTTGAAGCTCTGCAGCTTCGCACCTGTTTCTTGGGATTGTGATAATCTTGGATTTGGCTGCATGCACGTAGCAAGTTGCTGGCAGCATGTTTTGTGCAACATGTAGGTTCGACATGTAGAGCACAAGTTTGACTACTCTGCCTCGTACTCAAAGTTTAGCATGTGATCGCCAGCTGCTCATTACTCAAGAGTGGCATATAGGTCGTCAAGCCAGACGGCGAGAGCAAGCCGGACAACCGCGTCTTCTGGGCCTTCAATTGCACAGTAAGTGCCCTGGTCCAGGCATTTGCAATGGGTTGCATTTGTCTAGCTGACGGAGCCGCAGTAAGAGAAGGCTGATTGTTGTGCACAAGCATGGCTCGTCGATCTATACATTGCCGGCAATTGCTCTTGGATATGGATCTGTGAGGCTTGCAGAACTATGTTGAAGTGTATTGGACTTCTATATCTAAGCAGTAATGTAACTTTAAATTGGTCAAGAGTTGCAGCACCAAGAGTTGCAAGATCTGTAGCTCATCACGGCATCGCTGACAAAGACAGGGCATGCTAGTCAACATCGCCGGTCAAACCGAATATTCCACGAATTTGCAATGCTCAACACCTGATTCTGCAACAAGCTGGTCCTTGCACGTTGTCAGGTACAACTGGGGGTCCTGCCAGTGGCCCTTTTCCCATCCAGTCATGTGTATTTTGTGCAAAAGCACAACCAAGCGATGCCCATGATGGTTCATGCCAGCCAAGCTGTGCATGGAGGCAAGTGGGGACAAAAGCTGAGGCTTCAAGGTGCAAATCTGTGGGCATTGGACGAAGACAGGTGAGCTCACTGACGACTGCGATTCAAGGAATTTCTTCCTTAACACGCATGCAAGTTCCATGATGTCACAGCAGTCCAGTGATGCCATGCAATTAGCTTAGTTATGGAACTGGAACTGGCAAACATCGATGCCAATGATACTATCAGTTCAGTCAGCTCATAATCGTGTGACACTCAGTGATTGCTGTAGTTGGAAAGTACGGTCCTGACTGTCTGTGCTGTCTTTTGCCTTTCCTGATTGGAAAATTTGTGCTGTAAGGCTCACTTCTGATGTGTGCTGTGTTCTGGTGCTGCAGTTATTATCGGAACGGGAGCTTCTTATCGTTTGATGCCTCTTTGCCCGTGGCTTTGGACAACAAAAAGGCAGACCCCATTGCAAGGCAGTTGGCATATGCAAGCTATGTCCTCCTCTCCGTTCGTAATGCGCTGGCTATTGCGAGCATTCTGAAGAGGATTCTCATCCTGCCAGACGTGATTTGCATCTGCGACCAGTAAGCTATTCTGTCCAACTGCCAGCGTGCAGAATGCATGCGGCTTCACTCATCCAACTTCGCTACTTCTGCCTACACACTCTGCTTACAAGCAGTGTTAGGTCATGAGCTCCGTTTCATGGCTTGTGCACACTTTGAAGGAAAGAGTGCATCAATGCTTGACATGCAGAATGTGGCAAAGTGGGGTACGTGGATCGTGTCGTATTCCGGGCGTTGATCAGGATGCAGAGCACCTCTACCCAAGCTGCCCATTAGACCACTATGTAGATATTCAGAGTTGGATGGAGTCCAGCTTTCAAGTCCGTCCATCATCCTTCCTTCTGCATCCAAGAGTGCCACACGTAAAGAGCTCCAGGTGCTCCTGCTCCCTGATCTGAGTCTGTAGGCCTGTGCAGCTGCTGAATTTGACATGTCACAGATATCAGTATGGCCAGAAGTAAGATCAGTCCGTTAAATTTGTCGACATCTTTATTGCATTGATTGCATTGCGCTGCATTGTGCAGTGCTAATTAGACTTGGTGGGTACTATACACTGATTGCTGCACTCGTGCCATTGCAGGAAGGTCATCGAATTGGTGCCTCGCACTTCATCAGGTGGTGGCCTTGTAGAGCATCCGACTGACCAGGAGGTCAAACAGTCCCTTCAGGGGTTTGACAGTGTGCGAGTGCTGCACCTGAGATCTACAGCATCTGCCTTCTGCAGGTCTTTCCACTATACCTTGCATACCCTTGTAGGATCGAAGTACATGTTGCAGGTACGCTCTTGCAGCATCTAAGACCAGAGCCTATGCATAGTGGACGACTCCTCCCAACCCAGGTGACATTATGCAGCTGCAACAATGTCAACCATGACTGAATGGCAGGGGCAGCAAAATCCTCAGATTGCCAACTTCTAGAATCCACAAATTGATTACGGCAACAGACTGACTTTCGGCTGGGAAGCTCCTTGACATGCAGGCATGAAGATGAGGAAGAAAACTTAAGATTCGACCGGGACACCTTGGACAAGGGCTTGTTTGGACCAGTACTGTGGTGCTCAGAAAGTGAAAGTGAAGACAACTCTACGGAATTGTCTGACTCGCCTGCAACAGCTATTAGCAAGCTGCTATGCAGACAGATTGATCGACCACCATCCTTGTCAGAAAAGGCCACTGCCTCGTGCTATAGGCCTGCTGATGAATGGTCTCTAGAAAACAGATAACAAGGACATGCTACTGCTTATGGCACTGACCTAGGCTGTAAGTGCAATAGACAACAAAAGCATTTATGACAACATGCTTGCTCAATCGGTGGGAAGAGGCAAAACAAGGCAGCTCAAGCTTGTGTTGTGACAAACTCAAAGAATATTTTTGAGAAGTGTAGTACTATATACACAGGCAGAACTGGTGGCAGGCGTGACACACTTGGTAACACCAGCACCCTTGAGAGATAACCTAGTTAGCCAGGTGCCTCTGACATCTACAAAGTCTTGGGATGGGTGGGGTTAGTGTACACCAGTTGTGCTTAGTGGAGCACAGGGCACCGCAAGCACCTACAACAAAAGTAGCACGTCTATGCCCGCTCTCCACGGATGCGGCGGGCTAGCTGGATGTCCTTGGGCATGATGGTGACGCGCTTGGCATGGATGGCGCACAGGTTGGTGTCCTCAAACAGGCCGACAAGGTAAGCCTCAGATGCCTCCTGGAGGGCGAGCACCGCAGAGCTCTGGAAGCGCAGGTCGGTCTTGAAGTCCTGCGCGATCTCGCGCACCAGGCGCTGGAAGGGCAGCTTGCGGATGAGCAGCTCCGTGGACTTTTGGTACTTGCGGATCTCGCGCAGCGCGACGGTCCCGGGGCGGTACCGGTGGGGCTTCTTGACGCCGCCGGTGGCGGGCGCGGACTTGCGCGCCGCCTTGGTGGCCAGCTGCTTGCGCGGCGCCTTGCCGCCGGTGGACTTGCGGGCCGTCTGCTTGGTGCGGGCCATGGCGGCGGCGGCGGCGGCGNAAGCCCCCGTGCCTGCTTATAAGGGGCAGGCGGGGAGGGAGGGAGGGAGGGAACCCGGGGGAGGGAGGGCCGCGCAGCGCGAGCTCGGGCCCCGCGTTCGTAATTTTGAAATCGTGAAAAGGCCCGCCGGTGCTGTGAAGCGCGACCGTGCACCGTCGATGTGACCTCTAATCTGACGGCTTATCGAGGCGATCCGACGACCCCCCCCAAGAGAGCCATGCGATTGGCGCACGCAAAGGAGCCGCTGAGATGCACCAATGAAGGGCACGGATCGAGTCCACCTGGCATGCAGGTGGCCTCCACTCGAGCTCCCGAGGCTGGCTGCAGCTTCAGCGCCAAGACGACGGCCATCGCGGCCACGCCGCCGCCGCCGCCGCCGCCGCCGCCGCCACTCGCGGGCCAAGCCGCGCGGCAGGCAGCTGTCTGCCGTCTCACACACTTGTTAAGGGCAAGCTGAGGTCCATTAGCTTGCACACCTCACGTTTGGCATGGCCACCTCGTGCCCCACCCTGTACTCGGATGCCTCCTGGGGATGCGGCTCCTCTACTATGCCAGCACGGTGAACCGCGCCGTCGGCGACCTGCGTCGGCGCACTGGCTGCTGCTGTTGTGTCAGCTCCTGGTGCTCTGCTGTGTGCCACTTGCTCACAGGCTGCTCGGCGTCCTGGCTTACCCTCCTCGCATTGGCCACTCAAGTCCGATGTAGACTCAGCTCTCTGTTCCTCAGTGGTGCAATGTCAAGGAGGGCCTTAAACAAGCAATACAGCATCAGCCAACAGCGCCATGATTGTCACGTCTGGCTCTCATCAGTCTGCATAGATTGATTTGCCTGTGGTGCAACCTCAAACTCACGCATCGTGAAGGAGCTGCTTGCGTTTCGATGTTAGTAACCACAGGCATTACTTGCTGAGGCCGCCACGTCGTGCACTTGCGTGCACACTGTCTAGTATTGTTGCCAGAATTGGCTCGATTGTTGCCAATGCCATCAGGTCTGCGACAGCAGAGCGCTCAGTTGACCATTCGCAGGATGCCAGAAAGGTCGAAGCACATTAAGGACTCCCCAACTGATAACATTCCCCATCAGCTGTCGACTCACACGGTGTGATTGAGAAACTCCCTTTCAAGCACCACCTTACAAAGGCTGCAATTTGCAGCCAAGACCCAATCGGCAATTTGGTTCTCAATGTCCCTTCCCTTCTACCTCGTGAAACTGTCTGACGCTCACGCTATATTGCCTTGCAGGACGAGTCGTCTGGAGTCTAGTGGTTGCATCTGGCTGCTTGTAAACCATTCCCCCTTCTAGGATCAACTTTTGCTTCTTGCTGTCAAGCACCAGTGCAGCCATCCCCAGCCACCCCTTCTGTCATTTAGCCACCTCGTATGCAACTTCTTTCAGATTCCTTTGCCTGCACTGTAACCAAAGCTGTGTCGGCGTGAATCCCCTGAACGATCTGCAAGTGTTAGAAATCTCGCAGTCCATTGTTTTGATGTGGAGGATACAGCAAAGATGTATACACTGGCATGCCATAACCTGACGCAAGTCTAAGTTTACGGTCTACAATCGCAGTCAAGTGGAGCACATGAGCCATCTCATGTGCGGCAAGGCCTACGAACAGCTGATCTGGACAATCGCAAGCACAGCGTGTTACTGAGATTGTTTATCTGAAATGATTGATTTCGTTCAATTTGACAAGGAAAGCAGCAGAACTTGGTCGGTAATCCAGCAATCAAGCTTAGACCATAATCAGTGAGTGAGGAATAGCCAGGAGAGAAGGCATGTATCGCCACAACTCCCATCACAGTGAGCCAGTCAGATCTTTACAGCAACAGTAGTGCAGCAGTGGTAAGAGGACTGAGAAAGCATGATGTCGATTCCCTATTTGGCAGAGAGTGGATGGGGGAGCTAAATAGTAAATGCTGAGAGACTAGTTTATGGTGGCGTACATTGAGTTGACTGCTGTCCTACAAACAGCATGACCCTGATTTTATACACAGGGTCAAATCCCTATGCCACAGCTGCCTGGTCGGGTCGCCAGCAAGTACCATCGAGGCCATCTCTCACAATGCTGACACTCGAGCATTGTGTCGACCCAGACTACCTCCTGGGAAGTATCTCTGCAGTCATCTCCTTCACATGCAGAGAGTCGAATTGCAAGAGCTCCAGAGTTGTGCAAGCGAGCTTGGAGCTGACTTGCACATCAATTTCCAGGTGAACACAGAGCTGCTTTCCATCGTATCTTACACGAAGCAAGCTGGTGTATCAAGCTTGCTGTTGACAATAGCCATTACCTTGTAACGGTCGCCCATACCCACAATTTTGTTTGATGAGGGAGGAGAGGTGTGAGATGCAGCTTCACTACTTTCCACTGCTGCTACTTGAAGGCCAGTGCTGGCTTCAATGTCAGTGTCATCAAGCCATGGAGGCTCTCCACTTCCTACCAATCTCCAGTAACCCAATTGCAGGGCTTCAACCTGTTCATCTGTTGCAGCCTGAAGCAGAGCCTCAAGACGGAAGTTGATGCCTAGAAGACCAAGGAAATTTGACTGAGTGATAGGATGATAAGCTTGTGCTCCAGCTGCATCAGACCACAGGATCATGCTTAAATGGCATGTAATTCCACGAAACTTTGCACCAAGGATGTCCTGAGTTGAGCTCAGGTGCATAACAACAAAGCACTGAATCACCACCCTGCAGTCCTAGCATCCAACCAAGAGGATTCCAAATTGCGAAAGCGACAGACACATTAGAAAAGACCAGTGACATATCTCTCCATTGCAGAGGTGCCCACCGTCAGCTTCTTCAACAGCTTGGCGGAGGGCAGCAAAGTCAACATACGCACTCAAATCAGCAGAACCTGGTTCATCGAAGAGATGTACAAATTCGTGCTTCCTGATTGCCTGCAATGTGAAAATCATGTGAATAAGCTCTTACAAGTATGCCCTCTTGTGCAGCTCAACAATCAGACCCACCAACATGCATACTGCCATAGCAGCCATATCACGTTTTTGTCAACTCGACCTACATACTCTCGTAGCTATCCTATTACCAAGTCACAGATACGAGGAAAAGATGAGATGGGCACGCCTGCAGGCTGTCTGCTATTAAATTGTCCTCCCCATAGTCGATGATGAGTGCGCCTCCTCCGTCTTGCCCCACTCGTTTGGCAATGTCAGCCGCCAGCTTCAGCCCTCCAGGGCACACTTCGATCTGCTTGGCTCTGGCCCTCTCTTCCAGCGATGCAATCTTTAGCCTCCCTGGCAAGTAGAGCCTTGTCGCAGTAGACGGCCCATTGGAAAGGACATAGCGAAAGGAATAGGGCCTGTGTTGTGCTGCTGAAAATATTAGCAGAGGAACACCCGTGTGCCAATACAGCAACATGCTTCATATAAAGATGAAACCCTTAACCCTAAACCCTTCACCTATAGAGAAGAAGATAGTCCATACACTTAAGTAAGGAAAGTCTCACCCTCCATCTTCCTCAGCCATGTCAATCAGCCTCTCGCACCAGCCTCGTTCTGTGAGCTGCCCACACAGTAACTTTGCTGCTCAATAGTTGCGGCAATGCAAGCAAAGGTGTAACTGAGAACTACAGTGTCATGTTGCCGTGATAAACGAAGGAAGACATCAGCTAGCTAGAACAAGCTTGCCTCAAAGCAATGGAAATCAAATTGTGTCTGACAAGTAGCACTGACTTGGGAGCCTAGACTTTGCAGACACCGTTCTACGGTTGGAAAGGCAGGGTACTACTGGCCTGAAATTGGTGCACAGGTAGAGCATCAAAGAATTCATGGGCGATCATGATGGTAGGCACTGCCCCCAGGAAACACAGATTTGGGCATCAGCACAACAAGAGATACATTTACATCTATACCTCAAGCTCACACACAGGTTTGTGCAGTGCAGCCTTCCCTATACTGGAGATGTGCTTCTTGTTCAATGCAAGCACCCCAGTATGACAGTGTCAGCTTGCAGTCTCACCGCCAGAGGGAACTTGGGCAAGATCTGCATGCCAGAAGACGCGAGCGCCGGAGATGGAGCTCTCCATGCCTCTTGATGACGATGCTGCATCAGCTTCTTCATTGCTCTCAAGGACAGCTGCCTCTCCTTGGACAGCCTGAGCAGCTGCCATCTTGCTGCCATTGTCTGGTAGCTGGGCCTGCTCAGCAGGTGACTCCTTGGCCTCATGGAAGCTCTGCGGCCGGCCTCCGAAGCAGAGCGCCTGCTGCTGAGCAGCCCTGAGGGTTGGGCTAACCTCCACCAAGTGAAGTGAGACTGCAGATGCGAAGTCGGCGAATTTGGACGTGCCCTGCGCAAGCGCGTCCGCAACTTCATGTCAGGAGCTTCTTGTCAATGTGCTTTCACAATGCAGTCACTGATAGAGCTTTCTGCCTTCCACTTGCGCCTGTGAATGAGATGCTGTACTACACTACAGCAATCCAGAGGCTTTTCTGGACAGTGAGTGAGGTTGAGGGTTTAGGGCTTAGGGCTTACGGGTTAGGGGTTTAGGTTTAGGGGTTTAGGGTTTAGGGTTAGTATGACGTGGCTGGTCACAACCAGAGACAAAGAGGCAGTCATGACAAATGAGCATCATATATGGTGGCAAACTCTGACACTTAAGGTTGTGGCAGCCAATCTGAGATGTTACGCAGGAGGAGCCTGTGAGACATGTCAGCGGCTGGCGCTGATGTATGCACTGAGAAATGGCAATGCCCACCACAGCTCGTGAATGAGCGGAGGGATGCTAACCAGTAGCGCAAGCACAGCAGTTGCTGAAAATGGAGCCAGACTCTCGCCACCACCATGCTTCAGACTGAACAAGTCTCATTTCCATGACTGTTTGGTGCCGATATAACCGAAATAGGAGCAAAACATGTGACTAGAAGTGTTATTTGCTGAAATCTGCTAAAGTACTATTGCAAAGCCTGCCAAGCCTAGTCCCTTAACATCGCCAATTGTGTAATGTCTCAACCACGAAGCACTGAGCCCTAAGGCTAGATATCGACACTCAAAGATTACATGCAGCAAAGCAATCCCTAGTCCCAGACGCAGCAAAGAGACCTGACCTATCCTATACATGCTCAGTGCCACATAACAACGAGCTTGCTACGATCAGCTTGCAGGTACAAGCAAGATTATCCAATCCTGATCAGCATGCGTCTGGACTTGTCATCTAGACTTGTCAAGCCAGGTTGACAAGGTAGCACCAGTTCACATTGCTTGCTTGCTGAAGTTGCGTATTACCCTCAGTAGGTCTGCCATGAGTGTCCCCCTGCCAGGCCCGAGCTCAACCAGGTTGACAGCGGCGGGCGAGCCCATCTGCTGCCACAGGCTCACAACCCACACGCCTATCATCTGTGTACACGGAGCAAGAGAGAGGTGGAGAGAGGGAGGGAGCGGGAGTGGGAGAGGGAGGGAGGGAAAGAGAGAGAGAGCCAGAGAGAGAGGGAGGGAGGGAGGGAGGGAGGGAGGG
>WELB01000212.1:107000-130418 GCA_009602725.1 Spirogloea muscicola
CTCCTCCTCCTCCTCCTCCTCCTCCTCCTCCTCTTTCCCCTCCTCCTCCTCCCCCACCTCCCGCAGCCGCCACACCGCCCGCCGCCACCCCCATCCGTGCGCTCCTGATGCCGACCCCGGAGCCGGAGCCCCGAAGACCCCCCGGCCAAGCTCGCCAGGCCGCAGCTCCCCCTCCCCACTGCCCCCGAATCCGTCACCACGCCGCCTCAGCCGCCACCCAATCCGCTCCCCATCGCCATCGTCCCCGTCTGCGCCCCCTTCGCCCCCCCCTCCATGCCCGCCGCCACCATCACCCCCGCCAGCGATGCCCGCAGCGTGTGCAGTGCCCCGACTGTCTGAAAACCAGCAAAAATAACAAGGGTCTCAAAATCCACGCTCACATCTGCCCAGGGCGTGCCAGCCCCGCCGGCACGGCGCTTGCTGTGGCCGTCGCGGCGTGCGGCCCCATCCCTTTTGTCCGGGCTGTTTCAGCGCAAGCTAATGCGGCTGCTGATATTGAAGAATCGGCTGTAAACTGCCAGCCAGATGCATAGCGCATCAGCGCTATGCAGCGCAGGAGCAACTCACGGAGGAGCACATATCTCCTCCCGCCCCTGAGACGCAAGGGGCACCTGCTCTCCCACCTCCGCCCTTGATGAATGAAGGGCCCACAGAGGTGCACCCGCTCAATCCTCCTGATACTCCGTCCATTGGGCGCGATGCTGGCCTTGATGTTCCTGTGTGTGCGCCTCCCGTGGCAGAAGGGCCGCAGCTGCAACAACCCGCCGTGCCGCCGCCTCCCACACCATCCTCATCTCCCGTGCCGTCCACACCCGCCCTGCCGTCGTCACCACCCTCACCCTCCCCGCCGCCTCCGACACCACCGCCGTCGCCGACGCCAGCGTCACCACCGTCGCCGCCATAGTCGCCGCCGCCTCCCCCGCGCCCCCATCCGATGAGCCAGCCACCCGCCTCGTCCTCACCGCCGCTTCCTCCGTGTGAGCCTCTACGGTGCCGGCACTGTCAGCGCCCCTGGCCAACGCAGCGTGCTCGGACCTTGCACGAGCGCGCCTGCCAGCAGCAGGCCAATCGTGCTGCCCAGACGCGGGCCGCGTCCGCAGCAAGCGGCCGCGGCCGCTGTGGCAGCCCAGGCGGGCGTGTCCCACCAGGGCCGACCCCCCCCAGGTGTCCACCACTAGCTGTGGGCGGCGGACCTTGACCTGGATGCCCTCCACCGGCAGGAGACTCTCCCACTCCTGCGCCATGTGCTGCGGTGGGCGCGCCCACACCTGCGCCGCGAACTCCGCCCCATTCTGCAGCGAATTGTGGTCGACCACAGGGACGCGGCCGCCTCGAAAGTCTTCATCCTCTTCCGCTCTTAGGCCCCTCTGAACCTTTGTGAATTCTTTTTGGGCTGGCTTTTCGCAGCCCTTGCCCCCATTGGGAGTGCCACTTCTTCTTCCCCAGGCTGCTGCTCGGGCGAGCAACCCCCCAGGGCCACGGCCAAGGCCGCCAGCTGCTCCTGGACCGCAACTACCTCTTTGAGTGCGGGCGATGGGAGGAGCTCCCGGCGCGGCACGACGCTGCAGTGGCTGCGGCCACGGCAGGCCGCCGCACTAAGCAGACAGCACCTTTGCCTGACAGGGCGGCCAGTGTCCGCCGCGCTCTCCGCTATGGCCATGCCGGGGAGCTCTCGAGAGCCGTCCAGGCGCTCGATGATTCGGTGTTGGCGCCGGCCACGCGGGAAGCCCTCTCGTCCCTCCACCCCCCCGCGCGCTCTCCCCTGCCTTCGTTGTTGGCTTCCTATGTCCCGCAGGCGCAGGTGGCCGTTGATGCGGCGGCCTTCCGCAAGGCCTTGCCTTGCAGAGCAGCCGGCGCGCAGCTGCAGGCGGCCCCTCACGCATGGTCACGGAGCATTTGAGGGAGCTCTTCCTCGACGGGGACGAGGCGGACTTTCGGGCGCTGCACCAGGTGTGCCAACACATGGCCCGGGGTCACATCCTTGCCAGCATCTGCAGTGTGCTCTGCGCCAGCACCCTGCTCGCCCTCAGCAAGGTGAACGGGGCGTCCGCCCCATCGCCATCGGCGAGGTTCTGTACCGACTGATGGGACGGACATTCCGGCAACAGCACGCCAACGCAGCCCATGTTGAGTCTTGAGCTCTGCCATCTTGCGGGGATTTGCAGCTGCTACCGTGTGGAGCTGCTGCCGCCGCCGCCGCTGCCGCTGCCGCTGCCGCTGCCGCTGCCGGCGGGCGGCCCACGGGATGACCGCGCGGCCGTCGGCGCGCTACTCTGCCCTGTCCACTGAGGACGGGGAGGCAACGCGGCGGCCGTCATACGTGGCACCGGCTTCCGCGGGCCTTTCGTGGGATGACCAAGGGCCCGCCGCCAGGGACAAGCGATACAGCTACGAGCTGCGGGATCGAGTGCCGTGGCGGTCCGTCTTGCTGGCGGCCGGGCTGCTGCTCCTCGGAGTCCTGCTGCTCACGATCTCGTATCTCATATCCACCAAGCATATGGGCGGCGACAAGTCCCAGAGCCTCGGCTTCCTCGCCCTCGGGGCACTGGCGTTCCTCCCAGGTCCGTGGCCGCACCTGGCGCACTGCCTAGCCAAGGTCTTCCTTCCAGAGCGCACAGGCCACATGCTGACGTACAACAGCTGGGACTTCCGCTGCCTGCAGGTTTCTACGAGCTTCGCATAGCATACTACGCCTGGCGGGGCCGCGAGGGCTACTCCTTTTCCCACATCCCGACCTACTGAGGCACTGCTTGCGGCGGCCCATTCGATTTTGCACACAGGTGGTCTACCAGCCTCTACGCTACTCAATGCACTTATAGCCTGGCACAAGCAGAAGGAGCCCTGTAACGTCTTGGAGCTCGTGTGAGGACCGTGTGTACGAGCTCTCATAGCGCCAGGAGGCATAGCATGGCCAGACTTGCGTCATGCTCGACGGCACACTGACCATCTGCTGTCTTGGATGCAGGGCTAAGATGGGAAGACGACAGTACAATTGTACCATTATTCGTGACCTTACTTGCACATCTTCTGGTCAGCCTGGTAGTTTGTCACAAAAGAGCCTGTGCATGGGTGCTTGTCAAGCTTTTGTGACGTGGAGAGTTAGAAAGTGGCTTCGGGAGACTGACACGTGATGACCTGTAAACGGAGTCTAAAATCCTACCACATTACATATCCAGCACAAGTATACCACATAATGCACGGCAAAGTGGCTCAATTTCCTCAGATACACGGAATGTCCTGTGCAAGGCTGAATAATCTGTATAATCGAACATCCGCAGATGACTGCCATCAAGAATTGTGGGAGGCAAAGAATGGGGTGGTGTTACATGTAGCCCGAGTCAGGAGGCATCCATTTGGCGTAGCTGGAGCCAACGTCACTACATCAACCTACTGCCAATAGGGTCCACTCTGAAGTCAACCGCCAAAAGACTTTGGCTCACTGGTAGGACCCACTTTTTCAGGACCTGTAAATCAAGCAAACAGGACTTGATCAGGTTATGGCTCAGACCATCTTCCAAGCCTGCATGGTGCACTGAAGACCAGGTCTTCAGAGGCTCTAATTAGTCATCACAGATGTGAGTTGTATGGCAGCAAGCCAATGAGCCTTCCTCAAGACACTTTCCGGAAGCATGAGACACCTGACAATGACCAGAAAGAGATAATGGGTGTCATCCATTATATGTATCGCACCTCACGATGAGAGGGGTGTTTGTTGTATGCCTGTAGATCCTCGTCTGTGAAAGATCCACCGCCCTGGTGAGTTTTGGGTGTCTTGACAAACCAAAAGGTTGCAAGGACATCTCACAGAGCTTGCCTTTTCTGTTTCCGGATAAAATTGATTTGCAGACAACGTCAAGGGATGACTTTACCTGATAACACACGCACAACTAGACCATGCGTGTATCCTTGGCTCTGCTTTGCGAAGTTGGTGCCTGTGCCATGAAGCATTCATAGCACAAATCCTAAGATCAGTTGTTCCTCCTCACTGCTAAACAGGCGCTTGAGTTCTAGGAATAGAACGACAATGACATGCTGCTCGCGGGGCACTCACCTGTGGTAAGCTGCACCACATTATCGCCAATTTTAGAAGGCAGCTCTGCTAATGCTTCTACCATTGCTTTTGAGTCCTCCTTGCTGGTGCCCTCCTTCACCCTCACCAGCACGATATGCTCAATGCCAGCCTCAAATGCCTGTACATCCATGTATCGGCCTCAACAAAAAATCATCAACATTCAGATTACCCTCAGGACTCCGGTGTGAATAAAAGGTTATCGGTAACAGTCAATAATATTTGACACTTCTGCCTTCAGCTGCCAAGCCAGCGAGCTCACATCCATGAGCAAGTCGCATGCAGACATTTTTTTGCTTCTAGCAACCTGAGAAGACAATGAAAGGCTGCACCTTTTAGATGCAGCAAGTTGACGTGAAATATGGAGCGTCAGGACAGGTGTGCATGCTTACGTCACCCCTTCTGAAGAGCACCTCAATGTCTTCCTCTACCTCACTCTCAAAGTCGACAATGAGAACATCCTGCAACACACACATTGTTGATCATGGGATTGGAGGCGATTGAAGATGAAGGATTGAAGAAGAAGATAGCATGTCCAGCATGCTCAGTGGCCTGGCAATGTTTGCGCTAACACCATAGGTGATGCACTTGAGGATCCTCACTTCAAGATACGGATTCACATATCGTTGTAGGATCTCCTGTTGGTGAGGTAGCTCATAGTACTCAGTCAGAGCCTTCTGGGAGGGAAAGCGTACGAGCAGAGCATGAGTGAACCCTTTGGAGTTTCTTGAGTGTATTCGGCCTGCCAATACCAGTCAGGAAGTTTTCTAGCGGGTGAACATACAGTCGTTGTCAGAAAGTGCACTGTAAGGGGCGTTGCAGGCACAAGAGGCGGCTGGTTGAACCAACAAGAAGTTGACTTATTCAAGTTGGCTTGACTGACTCAAGTCTGCAGCATTCATATGCAACTCAGTCCTGACAGATTTGCTAGAATGCATCACCAGCTCCCTTGCAATTTGGTCTGGTGCTGCACATGCGGCCACGGGCAATAACCAGACTCTCACCCAATGATGTCGATAAGATGTACCGGTAGTAGTATTGCAGCGTGAAGAGGTGGTCAAGCATCTCTGACTCCTGCTCGTCAGTCAAGTTGTCCTGCATCTGCAGCAGCACAACATGCTCCACGATGCCTCTGCAAGAGCAAACGTGCATCCAGTGGGTAACCTTTCAGTACTGAAGAATGGACTGGCCAGGTTAACCCTCATGCACAAGCCTACCATTATGTAAGGAGCATATCGAAGGCATCACGTCACGACCACACGTCATGCGCCTGTCCATGGATCATCAAGTTGTCAAGAGCAGGGAGATGCGCACCTCATCTTCTTCTGGGGCCTACAGTCCACCTTGTCGGAAGCGTCACTTGGCATCTCCGATCTCGAAGTTGCTCGAGAAGTGAGGCCATGCTTGTTCGCAAATCTCTCCAGTCTGAAGCGCGGGGCTGATGGAAAAAGCAGAGTGCACTTTGCGTCGTCTGAATGTCTGGCCAGTCAGTGCGGACTGCTTGCGTTCTCGGACAAGCACTCTGGTACTGCCAGATGACATGTGTGATTTGCAGAGACACTGCGAGGTGTCAAACTTCAGCTGGAAGCGCTTTCAGAGGCCTGCATTGCTTGGGCCTAAGAGCAGCTCAAGGAGAGGACCGGGAGCAACGCATTGGCACCGGTGCTGCACCTGCTTGCCTGGTCAAGGGCCCCCAGCCTCGGATTTGTTGGCATTCAGCCTGACTTTGGACGGTAGCTCTGCTTCTGGACCTGGTGGGCCAGCAGCCGGCCAAGCTGCAGCAGTGGGGCCGTGCGAGCCTCGCCACCGTCGAGGGCATGGGCGCCACCGTCTGGGTGAGCGAGGCTGGCGGCGCCACTTCCGCTTGCACCGCCACCATGCCAGCTCGGCCGGATCTCCCGTCACCAAGTCCGCGCCAAGCTGCTTGCAGCGTCTGCGGCACTCCTTCTGCAACTGCCACTGGCGCTGCCCGCTGGCGACGGCGATGGTGCTGGGGGCGCTGGAGCGCCGGTGTCGAACAGGTGTTTCTGTCGTAACAACCTCGAATACCCTGAAAATGACCTTCAATTTAGACAGGAGGAGGGATGACAAAGTGGGATACAACTTTGAACCAACTGGAGGACATAGACAGGTTCAATTAGTGGCCGCGTTGTAACTTATAACCTAGTCACCTGCCAGACCTGTCGGTGTCGCCATCTGCAACGGCCGTTGCACTTCTTGCCCGCCTCGCGCGGACCACGCTCGAGCGCGACGGACGCGGGCGACACGGGCTCCTGTGCGCAGCTGCGTCCACTTGACAACGCCGACGCGGAAGTTTGGCTGATACTTGACTGTGACACCAGTCACGACTGTTTTGGGACCCCAATCCCGCAACAAGCAGCACATGAAAGCGCGATGTCGTCATGAAGCCTTGCAATTCACCGCAATCATTCACGAGCGAAGCACGGATCCTGCATGGCCAGTTGCAGTGGTTCTTGAGGGAGTTTGATCAAGGGCAGCACTATGTCGAACGAGGTGCGAGACACAGATATCGCAGCTTCAACCTGTTCATTCTTGCACCAAACGCCCGAGAGCATGTAGCATGTCACTGTCCAGTGCCTTGTTCTTGTTGAGACACATGCAGGGAGCTTGCATCTTACCAAACGAGATATGCCTTGTCTTGAAGGTGGAACGTATAAGGGGTAGAGCTGTCAACTATGCGGAAGATGATGCTGCCAATGACGACTGGGACGAGGCTGAACAGACAACAAAGCTTAAACTTGACCCCTCACAGGTACTCAGGCAGGACATGTATTGTCCATCTTCCCAGCCCTGCTTTAACCTGCACTTGCTCCTAAGGGATGTTGTCTTGTAATGATTAAGGTTTTTGGAATTGATGTTGCCTTCATACAATGGCAGAAGTTTTCCTCATTTTCAATGGGATGCCATATGTAAAACGTCAGCTGAAGTTTTATAATGGTGGAGCCTGCTGCTGTGACATACTGATTGGCGAGCATATAATGACCTTGTGCACCTCTTTAAGGTTGTGACTACTAGATTACAATCTCTATGCAGGTGCACCCGTTTGCCGCCATTGACAAATTCTTGGATCGGCAACTCCGACAGTGCGACCTTGATGATGAAGGTTCTGATGCTTTGACAGAGGCACACGAGTCAAAGTCGAGTATACACTACCTTGTGAAGTGGAAAGGAAAATCTTACCTTCACTGCTCCTGGTGAGGACTGATGAAGGTCACGTAGTCAAGAAGGGCATTCTACAATGTTGAAGCAGTCTTCCTGCTACTAGGACCAACCTTGCAAGGAGCACCATCAGCTATGTGATATTGCTCAATCCTAAGGTGTTCGGAAAGATTTTGCATCACAACATCGTGGAAGTAGCTCGGGCATAGTTGTGCTGAATGCATGACTCATTGGTTGTGACTCAAAGCACTGAGAGAGTATAAGTGCACTTCTGCAGCCATGGCAAATATTGAAGGTGCTGCATGTTGTTGCACAAAATGACGCTAGGTCTGTACTAACTTATCTTCACGACCTTCCAGGCTGGAGAAAACTGCAATTGAGGAAGCTGCCAAGGTGCTGCGAGGACTGCGCGTAAAGCTTAACAAGTTTGATAGAGATCATGCAACTGTGACGCTGCGCAATGATACCGATGATGGAGACAGAGTGAGCAATGTTATTCTCAGCGAGTGGTGTACAGTGGACAGAATAATTGCTCGAAGGTAAGTAAATGTTGCCCATTGGCATTACCCTATCAGATATCTGTCTTGACCACATACGTCTCCTACTAAATTTGATCATTCAGTAATAAGAACCTCCAGTAATTTCTACTCTAGTGCTGTCAGATCGTGAATGCATTGTGAAATTTGTCAGTTGCCGTATGACATTAAGGTGAGAAGACTCATAAAGGAAGGACTCACAGACAGCTGAAAGCACATTCTGCAAATGAGACTTTTGACTGACACCCTCAATTCCCTATCTGCAACCTGCTGAACTGCTGTATCCTGGTAGACGGCCGCGAAGCGGAGTTGCTCAGTACCTTGTCAAGTGGAGGGGTCTTGGCTACGAGGAAGCAACCTGGGAGACGGTAGAAGACATTGCAGATAGAGCAGACAGACAGATTGCTAGATTTCATGCCCTCACACCGCAAACAAAGTCATCAGATGTACGCTCCAGCAAAAGGAAGCGCCATGCTGAGGCACCTGTGGAGGCCAAGAGCAAGAAGACCGACTTCCAAGCCTTCACTGAAACTCCTGGCTGCTTAAGTGGAGGTGCATATTCCATTCTTTTGAGCAGCCCAAAGAAGACGAGGCAGCCTTAGTACCTCAGCTGCTCTTGCAGCTTACTGGGCATCTCAGCATCCAGCAATTTGCTAGCTGCTCGACCAGTATTTCAATACAGATGACTTTAATATGTGATGTATGCTTCATTGACTGCCTTTCATTGCAGGGGTGCTACACCCTTACCAAATTGATGGACTAAACTGGCTACGGTTTGCAAGGCAGCAGCAGAAGCACGTAATCTTGGCAGATGAGATGGGCCTTGGTATAGCAACTCCACCTACCACTGCGGTTTATGTCTGTTGAGGGATGTGCTACTTATGCAGCAAATGCTGTCAGCTGTGTCGCGCATGTCGCGCTATGCAAGGTGATCCATGAGCTAGGGTACACAGCCCCCTGCTTGCCCCTTATAGCTGTTGTGCCTGTTTATCCAGGTAAGACTGTGCAATCTGTAGCCTTCTTGGCTGCCATACGCGATGAAGGCCAGACCCCTCCTCACCTAGTCGTGGCGCCTTTGTCAACATTGCGCAACTGGGAACGAGAATTTGCAATCTGGGCACCAGATATGAATGTGGTGGGTATCTCTTTGGAAGCTCCAATGTTTGGCAATTAAGCACAGTGATCTGAGTGCACGATATCTGCTGGTAGAACAGGCTGGTGTAGTTCTGCTTTGTTCACCATTCAAAGCTGAGCCTCCTCTGTGTTCAGTATGTGCAATCTGCGATGCATCTATTGACTGAAGATCATCGAGCTCTAGAGTCTCAACGAGCACGCCACATGTCATACAGGTCATGTATGCAGGTAATGGACCAGCTAGAGCCATTATCAGACAGCATGAGTTCTACTTCCCAATTAGATTTAAGAGAGCCGGCAAAGGCCCCAAGCGAGAGAAATCCAAGGTGGCTATGCTGAAGAAAAGTGTTCATCCTCTGTCAAGTGAAAGCAAGCAGAAGCGCATCAAGTTTGATGTGCTGCTTACATCATATGAGATGGTGAATCAGGATAGCAGTGTACTGAGAAGCATCACTTGGGAATGCATGGTGCGCTCTATTACCCTCCAGATAATGAAACATGACTGACTAGTATGCCCTGCCCCGATGTAGTGAGGGTCTTCTCTAAACTGCTTCTTCTTGCTTGACACATTGCCCATGTCGAAACAATCTGACATTCTGTCCTGATGCCTGCAATTTCTTGTAAGTCGTTTGTGACAAGGGTCATGACTTCTGACAGTGTTCTCGCTCGCTGTGTGCAGATTGTTGATGAAGGTCATCGTCTCAAAAGCAGACAATCTAGGCTCTTTCAAGCTCTCCGCTTGTACAACACGCAGCATCGAATTTTGTTGACTGGTACTCCTTTGCAGGTCTGCACGATTTCCGCTTTGCTTATGGCATGAGAATGTGGCTGCCCACATCTCAATCTTCCACTTGCAGAGGCGGATGTAAAAGCCGCATGTCAGCTCAGTGCAATTTACTGGGTTGGACGTGCAAAGTGATGGACGTGTGACCAATCACACATTACAAATGGCAGTTCGTGTCACAGAACCTGTTGCTCAAAATGAAGCCTCCTATGAATCCTCTTTCGCCCGCAACCTTGACTTTCCTTCTTGTCTATGTCTCTTTGATGACAGAACAATTTGGATGAGCTTTTCATGCTGATGCATTTCCTAGATGCAACAAAGGTACAGCTCACATGGTTTGGACACTAGTTGGGAACGACTTGCAAGTAGCCATAAGCAGCGCTGTATGTCCACTAGCTTCTATCAAGGAAGTGCACATGAAATGTAATGATGAGGCTTTGAGGCGGTACAGTGATGGAAAAACCCAGACGTCTCTATGGTGCAGTTTTCCAGTCTTGAGCATTTTAAGAGCGAGTTCAAAGATCTGGGACAGGAGGAGCAAGTTGGAAGATTGCACAAGATGTTGGCTCCCCATCTGCTGAGGAGTGCGTTCCTACACTATGCCAGCTTGACTGATAGTTGGTGCACCCAGATCCTGCAGCAGTTGCTCCTCTCTATTTGCCCTGAGCTTGCCAGGAGCTGCCTTGAAGAGGGCATCATGACTAAAAGTGAAAGCAGAAGTGACAAGGATGAGCTGTCTCAAGAGCACATCGTGACCTAGATTGGATGATATTTGTATGAGCAGGACTTAAGAAGGACGTTCTGAAGGAGATGCCGGCAAAGAAGGAGCTCATTGTTCGTGTGGAGTTGAGCAGTACTCAGAAGGAATACTACAAGGCTGTACTGACTCGCAACTACGAAGTGCTCACTCGTCATGGGGGGCACTATGTAAGTCCACTATGCCGGCTCCCAACATGCTTGTGATTACTCTTGAGTCTGTGCATCTTGGCAACTTCCCGCTGCACCACTCTTCCTGACAAGTAGTGGACCCTCTACTGGTAGAGGCTTGATTGATTGTGAATAGAAATATGATATGACAGGCCCCACTGAAAAATGTTGTCATGGAGCTTCGAAAGATATGTGGCCACCCTTCCCTTTTGGAAAAGACAGAGTGGCCTCACAACAATGAAGATGCTCAGCGGTATGTACTTGAGGTTTCGATGAAAGTTCAAGACATATTAGTCTTTGCCAATTAAGTGACTGCTCACGCTAGGCCCAATGGTGTAATGCCCACGCCACAAGTATAGATGCAAGTCTTCCCTATAAGATACTCGCAAGTTAGCTACTGGCTATAGCCCTCAACCATAACAGGTCTTCATTCTCTATGACAGGACATTTGTAGAAGCTTCGGGAAAGCTTTCATTACTGGATAGGATGATGGTCAAGCTGAAAGTCCAAGAGCATCGAGTGCTGATTTACTCTCAATTTACCCGCGTGCTGGATCTTCTTGAAGATTGGTTGTACAGCAAGGTAATTATGTCTAGGCCTTCATGGTGTAGACATGAAGTGCTTCTGATCACTGCAAGCTCCCATTGCTATGCTTAAAGTTATCAGAATATCAGAAATACATACGGGTTGCTGTTCTTAGCAAACACGTAACATCACTTGGACGTCAGGGGCCCAAAGTGTTCGGCCTACACAGCAGTCTCGCTGTGCTTGATTGCAGGCACAGTCTGAAAGCTTTGACAGACTGTGGCTTGCACGTGCATTCTTAGACTCTCGCACTTCAGGCAAGGCCTACATTATTAAGATGACCCTGATAAGTAGGTGCATTGCATTCACGAACAGGGCTGGAGCTATGAAAGAATCGATGGCAGCGTGAGTGGCACGGAGCGACAAGTCCGCATTGATAGGTTCAATGCTCCAGACTCAACAAGGTTCTGCTTCCTACTCTCCACAAGAGCAGGAGGATTGGGCATCAACCTTGCGACTGCTGATACAGTCATCATCTATGACAGGTACCACTATTCCTGGAGCTGATTGTGCAAGTTGTCAAGTTGTCCAGCTCATGTGTACAATCTCCTTTCACCATTAAGTTCATAAGTGCAGCCAATGTGAGACAGCAAGAGAACACTTTGTTCATGGCTTTCCTTGAGCTAGCATCATGTCAAGATGAATTTGGTTGCCTAGTGCAGGAGCAGCTTCATCTCCGAATAAGACAATCAATGATTAGAGTGAGAGTACCTATGACCATGCCACAAATGATTTGGTCTTATGATTGATATTGAGCTGTGACTGAGCAAGCTGATGTGTCTATCCACATGCTTCGAGCATCTGCAGTGACTGGAACCCGCATGCTGATTTGCAAGCAATGGCTCGCGCGCATCGCCTTGGTCAAAAAGATGCTGTAAGCCTACAAGATTCTAGGTAGTCTCTTTTGACTGTCTTTCTACATGCTGCTCGCCCAAACTTTTTCTTGATAGGATAAGTTTTGATCGACAAGGAGCACGTGCACCCAGTAAAATGGGTTACCTTTGCACATTTATAGGTGATGATTTATAGACTTGTGACTCGAGGAACTGTGGAAGAGAGGATGATGCAGCTGACAAAGAAGAAGATGGTACTTGAGCACCTGGTAGTTGGTCGAATGAAGTCATCCCAAATCCTTCAACAGGTATTTGCAGTCTTTCTTCTTTAGGCATTGTTGCATGTCGATGATGCCATCATACAAGTGATGGTCCTGATTGCGAGACCGCAAGCCCAAAAGGGTCATATGCAGAACTGCAGAGCTTTTACTTTGTGTGAATGTCCACCTAGATTAGTTGTTTATGAGGATCCAATCATGAAATATGACACCTTTGGCCACGAACCAGTGCTAGTGCAGCTCATGCGGCTGAAAATCTGTCCTCAAGGTGCTCCCCTCAGACGACCAATTATGAAGAGAAAGCATCATGGTAAATTCATGCAGGACGAGCTGGATGATATCCTCCGTTATGGAGCAACAGAACTGTTCGCAGAGGACACAAATGATGAGGAACTCAAGCTGCGACAGATCAAATATGATGACGCTGCAATAGACAGGTCAGGACAGTCAAGTAAAGCAGGTTGAAACAATCACTAAAATCCCATGGGCAAGTCAAGTAGCTGCGCTGGATCCTCGTGTTAAGCCTGCTTGGTGTTGATATATGTAGACAAGTGACAGATACTGCAGTGTCGTGCTTTCTTGGTCAGGTTGCTGGATAGATCGCAAATGCAACCAGAGGAAGAAGCCAATGAAGACGAGGAGAATCAGTACCTGACAGCATTCAAGGTAGGTCGAGGAACTTTACAACTGGCCTTGTACCATACAGGCTTCCCCCAGTGATAGGATTCACACATTGTCATGCTGTGCACTCTCCTTGCTAAGGATCTGTTGGCCTTTGCATACTGCTCAGACACTTTCACCCTTTCAGGTAGCAAACTTTGAGTATGTCGCAGAGGAGGAAAGAGCAGCCCTGGAAAAAGAAGAAGCTGAAAGACTGAGGAAAGCAGATGAGCAATTAGATCTGGATGCACAAGGCAGGGCGACCATCTGGGAGGGCTTACTGGGTATCAGCAGTCAACAGCAGCAGACAAATGACACGGTTGAGCTTGGCAAAGGCAGAAGAAGTAGGAAGGAAGTAAGTCCTGCCTTTTGGTTCGATGAGTGCAGGCCTCCACATTTACTTTTGTGTGCCTCATAAGCAGGGCATTGCTTGCCAAGTCGGAGTCAGGAATGACGGTTATCCCTTCAAGGCTGGTACTTGGCCTGGTGTTTGGCCTCTCTTTAAGGAACTGTGAGGCCAGCTTAAGTGAATAATGCTTCAATGCCATCCTGTAGATTTGCACTGCTGCATTAAGTGTTCAGAAGAGTTGCCGTGTTACATATCTGTATTGTCTAGGTCAATTACGTGGAGGGAGGCCAAAGTAGTTTGCGCGCCACAGAAAGTGCATGGGAAGGACCACCTGAAGAGAAGTCGGCCTCGAACCCTGTCGACCGCGTGTTACGACGAAGGAAGGCCAGAGGTGTGTTTGAGGAGCTGCCTAAATGATTGAAGAGTTGCCATGTGCCTTCATATAGATAGCAAGACACAACCTGCATTAGCGAGCTCTTTGGATGCTCTCAGCAATCTCGCTGCCCATTGCCAGCCTTTTCTGCTGCTCTATGCTTCCTCAGCTTTCGACATTTGCTCACCCGCATCAGTGAGTGCAGCAGACCTTCATGACTTGATTTTGGCCTTGCTTCCGTGCACGCTGTGTTTGAGCAGGTGCGCTAACTCCGATGATGGAAGGGGAGGGAGAAGACCTTCTCATCCTCGGCTTCAATGGGAAACAAAGGGCGCACTTCCTTGCCACCCTCCTGAAGTAAACTCCCACTTCTCATGCTGCAGTCAGGTCATCCATGGCTGATTTAACAACAGCAAGAAGCTGGATACAAGGAGTCAGCCTTGTGTTGGAGTACACACAAGGACAGGCAGGAGATGCCTTTCTCTAGTCTAGATGCATGTTGAGGAGGTGCCAACGATTTGCAAGGATGGTATTGTGAAGACATGGTAGTCTTGTTGGTCTTTGCAGGTATGGGATCAGCCCAAACACCTTCAAGCACTTGCAACGTCGGCTGCACCCTAAATCTGTGTATGATATACAGCTGTAAGTGAGAAATGCAACCGATGAAGTCCAATCAAGTGATTGAAAGCAGCCCCTGCTCCTCGCTAAACAGGTCTTCAAGTTGTTGCACACAGATTTATGCGCACGTCACACATTGCCCACTGACTTGACACCAAGCCATGCCAGCTCCTTTCTGATCAGTGGTTTTAGTGTGCTCACAGGTACGCCTCCCTTTTCCTCTCCCACCTAGCTGAGGAGGACGGCGATGGGACCACCTTTCACGGTACACATAGCAGCTGTAGAAACAAGAAACAGTGTGCACCAATGCTCAAAGTTGTTGTGTGGGTCTGCCATTAGTGATACTTTCTCCTGCTGAGTAGCTCAATCGAGTAGGCGTGCAAAGAAATGTATGTGCCTCCTGAGGAGGCTGTGGACCAAATCCCCTGTCCTCTCTTGAAGCATGCATGGTCTTGTTGCGTGTACGTCCTCCACTTGCGAGTAGATGGGACCCCGAAGGAAGGCTTACGGGTAACGGAGGTTTTGGTCAGGCTGGCGGCCCTCCACAATTTCCAGCAAAAGGTGAGGATTCCAGTGTACTCGTACACCCGAAGGACCTCCAGCTATGAAGGGCCTCACGCAATGAGTTGCACATTACCCACTGTGTGAATATCAGAACAACCAGCGCGTTCATTGGAAGCAAATAGCTGATATACATGCGGCTTCTCTCCACGTCCGTCGGCTTTTATGTGTACTCATGATTGTTCCTTAGAGTGCTTACCTGGACTTAGGTGAGGGAGATGGAGACAGGTCAGTCTACCACCTTGCCAAGCATCCAACGCAAGCGCCACCGCGGTACGCATGTCTGGAGGCAAGAGCATGACCTTAGCCTCATCCGAGGCATCATCAGGTTCGTCAAGCACCAGCCATTTACCTGAATATGAAGTGGACAACATTGTCCACTAAATGCTCCAGCAATCAAGTTGTTGTAACTGCCCTTTTGCGAGCCCCAGAGTAGCTGATCATGGCAAAGGTGAGTGGTATAGATATTGAAGCTAAGGGGGCATCTAATAGTAACAATTGAATAACATGTACAGTCCTCAGTGTCAGTCGGATTGCATGCTGTGGCTATTATTGGTCATCTGACACGCTTTCCTCTTTCCAGGCATGGTTATGGCAGGTGGCACAGCATCGCAATTGATAAGAACCTAGGACTGCTACCCGTCCTGCAAGCTGAACTCAATATAACCCACAATGATGTGCCAGCCACCTTGGGAGGTCTTGAAATAGAAGCTACTCCTGGAGAAGCAGTTGCAACTGGTGATGCAGAGGGCATTGAAGCAGCAACAAACGGGACAGCTGCAGACACAGTCAGAACAGAAGCAACCGAGCAGCTGCAGGAGGAAGCCTGTGAACTCACCCCAGAGCTGAGGTCAGACAAAGAGAATGGTGCAGTTAGAGGTGAAGGTGCTGGAGCTGCGGATATGAATGGAGTTAAGGATGCCGGTAGAGAAGGCACCTTGACCTTCCTCGAGCAGAGGAGGATTATGTTCTTTGTGAAGAATAGAGTAGCCTACTTGGAGAGAGTCCTGCACACGGAGTACAGTAGGCGGTATCAGGTCAGCTCACTTCTTGTCACAGTCTTGCTGCCGTCCATTGCTCACCGCCTTTTCGTTGCATGGTAGATGATCTCTGTGGCTGCACAAAGTTGGACTACATTGTCATGTGTGGGCATGGTATGCTGCAGAAAGCTCAAAGGCCAATTGCAGGGCAGTTGCAGGAGGTCGATGCCGCTGTTGGAAAGAGTACATTCTTGCCAATAGGTCAAACTTGTTACACTGTCATTCAAGTGCCTCTTCTACTGCATGATGCACACAAATGTATAGTGGACAACTGGATAGACAACCACAGTTCTACGCATGTGATCTGGGTTTAGTTGTTCTCATGCGCTCTGACATTCGCATATGCTCGTGGAGCCCCAACTTTGCAGAACTGCACGAGGTCGTCACTGCTAGACCAGATCAGTACGCCAAGTGCGCGGAGGTAGCTGAGTACTACAATCAGGTACCAGTATTCCATCTTCAGTGTAATGTACGCTGCCACAAGTGCTGGCTAACCATGACAGGCATCTTTATACATTAGTGGTATTGTCATCTTCATGTTTGTCCTTTGTCAATGCTTTGCCCAGCTTGCAACCTACTGTGTACACATTGCCAGCAATACTCTGCATTCTCGTCAGACAATATCTGCAAGGAAGTGAGGCACCTCTTCCAGAAGTGGACCAACATGTGGGCTTCGTGCAGATGTGCGAGGTCCTCCAAGAGGGCGGCAGTGGAAATGGAGCAGAGCTCACGAACGAGCAGCTCGATCGACTAGGGCACTTGTGCCAGCAAATGCGAAATGCATTGAAGATTGCTTCACTTCCTCAGCACCCATCTTCAGCAGTCACCCGTTTAACCCCTGCACCGCCTCCTACAAATGTCATTCCTCACAGTGCACAGCAGGGAAACCCTCCTTCCCAGGTAGCCGCGTCTCACCAGAATGGTGGGGCATCACAAGCACCTCTACATCCCAGAGCTGCACAGAGGAGCTACCAGCAAGCACAAGATAGAGTCCCTGACAGTAGTGATGTTGGCAGCGAGGACTCAGACTCGAGCTTCTTAGAGGAGGTCGACGCACCCCCTGGGCCAGTGCCTAGGGTTCTTCCTTTGGAAGACAGGACAACTGTTTGAATTTAAGGTGGGACATGAGAGATTGACAGCCTGTGCAAAGGCACGTCTGTTGTAATATTCAAGGAGCACAAGAGCCCCCCCGTCTCTTGTCGAATTTCATTAGATAGGCTGCAATCCACCTTATTACTGGAAGTTATGCTATTCTAGTACTAAATTGCTGTGGCTAACGAAAAGGCGTCCCACACATTGTTTTGATCTGCTCACTTAGCACTTAACAGCATGAGCCTTGCACCTCATTGCTGTCATACTGCTCACTTGGCACCATTGAGCCCTCTGCTCATGCACAGCACTGCGGAGGCGTCTACATGAGGTTGCGCCTACACGGCAGAACCTGCCATGATTGTGCTTTGAGTCCGTGAAGGAAATGAGGTTGGCAAAGCAGTGTGAAGGTTGTTCACTATTACCAAATTAGAGTGTTGCTTGACCTTGACTGTGCTGAAGCAGGTACATTCACTGCAAGTACGTCAGGACAGGACGGTGGAGATGCACCATCTTGTACCACACGGCCATGTGACAGACCTGATACAACCCAGATCCCTAGACTGGAGCCAAGCGGACCTTGGCCAGGTGGTGACCACAGCCACTACCAAAGTAGTAAGTGCAATTTCCCTCAGCATGCTGCCATCTGGACAACCTCGGAAAGTGCACACATCAATGACTTGTAGACTCAAAATTAGTCTCAACATCAGGTTGTTGCGTCGCGCATTATACGGACGGCTTTCACAGAAGACTCGGTAATGTGGGCAACATGCATTAGCCAAACATAGGCTCACAGAGCAAGGTACCAGGAGCAACAATATGGAGGTTTTTTGCATCAGGAAGTGGGCGTGAAGCCCTTGGCAAGGTGACAGGCGGGGCTCTTTACAGTCGCCGAGTGGCGCTTGGCCCGCAACAAACACGCTCCGCCGAGGAGGCTGATGGGCAGGCGAGAGGCCGAGGCGAGAGGGGGAGGGAGAGACGGGGCGGAGCAGCGGCGGGGCGCAGGCCTCCGCGGCAACGGCACGGCTGCCGCTGTGCTCACATCTCAATGACCCGCTTGCCCGTGAACCGGACCTCGGCGGGGTTGGCGTTCTTGCCGATGGACCGCAGGTTGATGTTGGTGCCTTGCCGGCCGGCGTTGACCTTCTCGGGGTACACGCCGTCCTTGGGGTGGAGGTACTGCACCTCGCCGGACGGGAAGACGCGGTAGAACTGGTAGTCGATCTTGAACTTGGTCTTGAGCTGCGTGCCGAGCGCCAGGCACTGCTCCTTGCGCGCGAGCTTGAGCAGGTTGGGGCCGGAGCGCATGATGGCGGCGCCGCCCGTCGGCAGCTCGAAGATCTGCTCCTTCTTGCCCTCCCACGTGATCACGTAGAACTCCTCCACCTGCGCCTTGCGCAGCAGCCCGCCGGTGCTGCCGCCGAAGATGGGCGACGGCGTGTCCGGCTTCAGCTGCGGCGGCGTGAACCCCTGCGGCGCGGTCGCGTCCGCCGCGCGCACCGCGGCCAGGCGCGGCCGGCTCACCGCANCGACGGGAGTGGGGGCTGGGCGGGGGGGGGTTAGGGGGTAGGGGGATCTCCGGGGGTGAGGGAGGGCCGGGGCGCACGAAGGGAGGGCGCCGGTAAGCGACTAGGGGCGGCCCGGGGAGGGGGGTGCCGCCCCCCCGCGCCGGAGGGAGGATAAGGGCCCCCGCGCGGCGCCCCCATTGGCTCGCCGGCCCCATCCGCAGCACGGCCCGCCAATTGGGCCGCTCGCGCCCGGAGGGGGGCCCCGCCCACGTGGCAGCCAGCGCGGCGCGCCCCCGCCAGCGTGGCGCGCCTTCCGCCTGATTTCTTTCCCGGCTGGCCGCCCACACGGCCGCCAGCGCGGCGCCTCCCCGTCTCGTGGCGCCGCCGTCCACCGTGGCGCTCCTCCGTCCGACGTGGCGCCGACGGCCGGGCAGCTTGGTCCAGCGAAGCCGCTGCGCGCCGACGTGGTGGCCAACTAGGCACCACGCGGCACTGCCCGGACATGCATGGGCCCAGCAGGGGGTCGGCTCGCCGAGACGTGGCCCGCCAAAGCCAGTTACTGTGAGTCGCGGCCTCCAGTTCCTGCCGCCGCCGCCGCCGCCGCCGCCGCCGCGCTCGCCGCCGCGGCGATCGCCGGCTGGGAGGCGGCCGCAGCATGAGCTTCGAGCAGGAGCCGAGGCCGCCCCCGGAGGAGCAGCAGCAGCAACAGCAGCAGCAGCAGCAGCAGCCCGAGCGGGCGCAGGAGGAGCGGCAGGCGCAGCAGGGCGGCGCGGAGGGGCAGCAGGGGCAGCCGCAGGCGCAGGCGATGCAGCCCGGCGGCGGGCAGCAGAGCCCCGCCGGCCCGCCTCCGAAGCCGGACACGCAGGAGGAGGTGCGTGCGCCCAGCACTAGAGCTGCTGATCTCCAGGACGGTCTCGTGTGTGCGGTCGGGAGCGCGGCAGTGCAAGAGTCTTCGCTAAGGCCTCTCACCACGTCGTTCATAAGAAGTTGCCCAGGTGGCCACTATGCAATCAACAAGTGACGAAAGGGCATGTGGGTAGTCCCCACTACCCACATGCTTTAGAGTCCGTGCTGCTCACTCTGCGGTCGTGGCTATGACTGACCAGAGGAGCTTCACCGGCGTCCGTGTGCACCCAGGCGCGCGTGGCTGCCAAGGAGGCCTTCCAGGCGCAGCAGGCGGCGCAGGATGCGCTCAAGGAGGCGTACATGAAGCAGGCGGCGGCGCAGGAGAAGGCGCAGCAGGCGGCGGCGCAGACCATTGCGCAGCAGGAGACTGCGAAGGAGGCGGCCACGCTGGCCGCTCGCCAGGCCGCCAGGGAGGCCGCCGCCCAGCAGAAGGGCGCGGACCAGCAGCAGCTTGACCAGACCGCTGTCCAGCAGGTGCTCCTTGGACATCATAGAGCCTTTGGCAGCTGCTTTACCATTTCTTCATGTACCTCTCCTTGCCATCTTCGTCACAGACTAACTTGATATGTCGCTTCAACATTACCTGGCTGTGAGAGGTGTAAGCTCGGGTTGCCAGTAATTGAGCCCTACTCAAACGAGCCTGCAAATGTTGATGCATTCTCGCCTTGCAGGCGGTCGCCCATCAAGCTGCACAACAGGCAGTGTCGTTGCAGGCCGCCCAGTCGCCCAGCCAGCCCGCTGCAGTAGAGCCGGCTGCACCATTGGTGGTCGCTGCCCCTCAAGCTCAGGTAGTTGGCACGGTCCTAAGCTCGACAATGGCCCTCCCATACTCCTCTGAGCTCGGGCCTGTACTCATTTGACCCAGCCTCATCTCCAGCTTTCCTTTTCAATGTCAGGTGCCTGCACAGCCCCCCACAGCTGCGACGCAAGGGGAGCCCAGCAGTCAACAGAAGGCCGTGCTTGACGCCGCAAACCAGGCAGCCGCGGCAGCCTCGACGCAGTTGACGATGGCCACTCAAGCTGCTGCCAGCACTGCAGACCCTGCCATCAAGCAGGTACGTGTTCACTGGTACACATTCACGTCTCTGTGGCGGCTTTGTTTTATTGCTTGTGTACGGTCACAGGAGGACCATCTTGATCTAACAAGGTTGCGACTCGAGTCAGCAATGCTGAGCTTCTTGTCTCTTAATCACAGCCACTGCACTTGCAGGCTGCAGCAGGCCAAGCTCAGGCTGCCCAGCAGCAGATGGGCGTTGCTCAGCAGATGGCGATTGCTGCTCAGGACCAATCTACCGCTACTGCTGCCTTGGCTGCAATCCAGCAGCAGTCAGTAGGGGACGGCAGCAATCCAGGCGCGTCAGCAGAGATGCAAATTGGCTAGCTGCGTCACACTAATGTGGCCCTAGCTTGCCTCATTGTCGCACCTGCTATTGATTATACCATGCAGAATTTTACCTTTTCCATATGGAGGACAGACACTGTCAAATGGAGTGGTGCAATGATCTGCATGCATTGACCGGATGCTGTTTAGCAACTCACTTGTCTTGAGAGCCAGTCGAAGGACAAAGAGTGCTGCACCTAAGGTTGCCACTAGAGCAGAGATCATGAGAGCATTGTCGTGGCAGGCAGTCACTGGAAGCTACCTTCCAGCCTCTGCTACGGGGCCCAGAGGATGTGTGAGTTCAGCTTCATTGCAGCCTCACTTCTGTCACAACAGCACTCTGTACGCTGATGACCTCACGGGCAGACTCATATGTCCTATCAACAAGGAGATTTGCAGGCAGGGCAGAAAACCATGCAAAATGTTGATTGTTGTGCTTGGAGCTTTTGTTACGCAGGAGCTATTCAAGTCCTGCCTTTGCAATCTTCCTTATTGGGGCATTCAGTCTGCATTGTATTGGCTGCCTGTCTGTAAGTTGCAAGTAAAAGCAGCAAGACTTGACTGGACTAACGTATAAGCCTAACGTCAGTGTTCAACTTGACTGCCAGCCTGTGTCACTGTCCTGCACTTGACTGTGAGATATGCCGAAGATATTTGCTATACATCATAGTCGTTACAGCTTTTCATAGCCAGTAAGCAAAAGCAGACCAGCCTGACCTACAAAGCTAGTGCAATTCTGTCATCTTATTTGGTAAATTTGCATCTACGATAGAGTACTCGCTTAAATGGGAGTCTGCATCTTATGTGCCTTCCGTTGCATCATGTCAAGGACTATTCCTTGACTTTAGTTTTCCAACTCCAAGTTCATCACCAGCTGAGAAACTGTGCATTGTCATATACCATGTCTGCAGAAGCTGCTGTGGAGCCTTCTGCGTTTGGAGGCTCACTTCATGCAGCCCACGCCCTAGCCTCCAGGTCGTCTTCGTCGATGTCACCACGGTGACGCCTGTGGTACAAGGGGCTATCCTCGGGTCCTGGCGCAGGCTCCGGAGAAGGGGCCGGTGGGAGCGCTGGCGGGAAGTCTGAGTTCCAGATGGCCCACGTGAATGCCCACCGCTTGCGGCGGTCGTTGCTAGCGTTGCACAGCTTGCCATCACCTCTGCAGATGGGAAACTTCTGCCAGTTTTGTACCAGCTTGCCAGCGTCCAGCAATTCGTTACTCTCACGCCTGCATGCATTATGTTAGGCCAACCAGTTATATGCTGAAGGCGCCATCATTGTCTGAAGGACAGCAAGTGACCCAAGAGATTGCAGAATAGGAAAAGGAGCTGGAAGACAGCCACGAACTTTGGCATATATGTTGCATTGCATGATTTCTTATGGAGGAGGGAAGAGGGAGGACGTGCCCTGTGACATTGAAGCTGCTGACAGTGATGGCCGCGTACTTGTCGTTGCTCCATTTGCGCACCTTGGCTACAGTGATGTCCTCTATGAGCACCTGACGCACGACGCAGTGCCGCAGCATGCAATGAGGATGCATGCGGACCCAAGAAGAGCTGCGGGCCGGGTGCAGATCGTGAACAACAATCTAATGGTTGGGCAGGCTCTTGAGCAAGCAGCCTCAAAATCGGGAGCAATGCTATAGGAGAATGCAGGTACTCTAAGTTATGGACGCGGGGTTCACACGGTGAGGAGTTGCCGCCGCCGCATGCGAGCAGCAGGACGTGGGTCCTCACCGAGAGCGTCGCGTTGTGCTTGTGGTGCAGGAACTCCCCAAGCAGCGCCGCCTTCTCCTCGACGGTCGTGAGGACGCGGGCGCGGGCGCCGGGCGGCAGCAGCAGCACAGTCGGCGCGAAGATGGAGATAGCGCTGCCCCGGGCCACAACCAGAAAGCGCAGGTAAGCTCTCTGCGGCGAGCCCCAGGCAGCCCCTCCATTCATCGAGGACATGATTAACGTATTGACCATGATCGCCAGACGTTGGCACTGTTTCCAGGTGGCCGACTCAGGAGGGCGGCGGCTGCGGCGGCGGCGGCAGTGGCCAAGGCGGGAGTGCGGCGCGGCATGCGGACCTGTGAAGGTCGTGGTCCTCCATGGCCGCCTCGAAGCTCTCCCACCGCTCCTCAATCTCCCGCTTGATGTGCCTCACATTGGGGTCCGCCAGCACTGCGGCAGGGAGATCGGCAGAGGCGGCGCAACGGCGCCCGGCGGCCTCAGCTGCAAGCTGAGCGCGAGCTCTGCAGTCGCCGCCGTAGCGCTCTCCTCGGCAATGCCGATGCGGCCGCTGCTAGGCAGAGGATATTGGGCTTTGGGTTTCAAGCGGTGCCGTCGAGGTGCTCACCTGGTGGCGCCTGCAGTGCCAGCGCGAGCACCAAGGCCAGCGCCGCGGCGGCGGCCATGGCGGCAGCTGGAGGTCCGGGGGAGGGGCCGGGTTCGACCAATGCCAATCGGGGTTGCTCTTCCTCCCCTCAGCTCATCTGACTTCCTACTGCTGACACGGGGGTATTGAGGGCGCCCTGTCTGCCTAGCCTTTGGCTCCGTCATGAACACCTGTATGCATCTGGCTGGCATTTCACAGCCGATTCTTTCATATCAGCAGCCGCTTTCT
>WELB01000212.1:135030-169922 GCA_009602725.1 Spirogloea muscicola
CGCGTGTGGTCCTGGCAGGGCACCGCAGCCGCCTGGCGGCGCTGCAGCGCGAGCTGGAGCGCTGCGAGCGCGACCACGGCGGCGCCGGCGCGCCCGTCGCCGACGCGTGCCTCGGCCTGGCTCTCGCGCACATCCAAGTGCGGCCCAAGTGCCACCTGAGAGCCCACTGAGAGCCCGAGCCGAGCCCGCCTGGGCTCCTGCTGCTGAGGGCAACATTGCCGTCTTGCCAGCAAAATGTACTTTGGGCTGGCCCTCCAGACAGGGTCTGTGGCTTGGACTGTGTCCTTGCTGCCGGGCCAGTGGGGACCTTAGCATGTTGTCTAGGGGCTCCTGACTTCGAGGACCTGATTGATGGTGTCGTCTTTGTTGGTAGATAGCACGGGGAGTATGAGCGTGCCGAGCCCTTCTGCGACCGCATGCTGCGAAGCATGCAGCAGACCAACATGGAGGCAGCTGACAGGTCCGCGAATGCAACCACACCTTAAAGCCCACAGCCTGCTGTCTGCATTATGATCCCACTTCATTATGATGGTTCGGGCTTCAGAGCCTGCGAAGCACCTTGCTACATTCCACGACGTTCAAGTCTGAGTGCCGATTAGGCTGCCTGCCTGAAGACGCCTTCAGTATACATTTCAAAGCAGGGATGGCCACCTGCGTGGAGTTGCCGGGGAGGCATTCAACCGGCTTGCGGTCGCCAAGCTGCATGACGACGCATACCATTGTGCGCTCAAGTGGGCAGCAGCTGCCAAGGAAGTGCTGGAGAGCTCTCCTCCTGCACTGGAGGCCAGGTCTTTCTTGATGGCCATGGCTGAGACCAGGTCAGAGCTATACCACTTTGGGCAGCTTGCCAGGTGCCGCATGCATTTACACAACCTGTTATTGCCTGTTATTCAAGCGCAAATCATGGACAACCAACAGACTACACAGAACCCCTGCTGCTGCTTGGGAAGATCACGAGATGTCACCAGGTCAAGGATCTCGTAGACCAACCTCAGAGTCTCTTGACTTTGTTGCTATCTTACAGCATAGGTTTGGCGCATCTGAGGTTGGGCAACCTTGAGGTTGCCAGTAAAGCTACACGGAGAGCCCTAGATGGGCTTTTGGAGCTTGTTGGCAGTGACCACCTGTACGTTGCTCAAGCAAAGGTTGTTTGAGAAGCATTTGGTTCGGTTGCAATGGTCTCTTCATGGCTTGGTAGCTGTTTGTTACCATGCTTGACCTCTGCTCATCTTCTCATCACTTCTGCCTATACAGCAAAACATGGCCGATGTCAACTTAGAGATGGGGCAAACAGACAGCGCAGCAGGCTTGCTTCGGGATGTGCGAAACATCCACCAGAAAAAGCTCCACTCTCGCGACCCGATAGCAGGTCACTTCTGCAGCAGTGGCTTTGTTGCATGAGCTTGACTTATTAAGGCACAGCTTCTCTGTACTTGTTTACTGAGGTCTGCCCTTATGATATTCTTGCAAATGATTGTTGCAGGGCATCTTCAGCTGCCAGGCCTGCTTGCTGCACTTGCTACATGCAGAAATGAGATGTAAGGCATTTGAGCTGAAAATGGGCAAATCTGTTCGTATGATGCAGTGACAAGCAGCAAGAAGCTTATGGAGGTAGAGAGGCGCTTGGGCAACCACGAGGCTGCTGAGAGGATTCACTGCAACCTTACACTCTTGGGTGTGCTTGATGCTGAGAGTCCATCCCTTCGCTAGTTTTCTTCTAACCATGCGTGCATGCATGGTAGCACTAGTGCTAGATTAGTGGGAATGCATATTGGTGCCGTGTTTCTCGTGTATGGGCTAGACATTGCTTGCAGGTCCTGGAGTCAGGAGCGCACTGCTTGTATTTTACAAACTTTGTACCAGACTTGATCACCTGAAAGGGTGCTGCCAGGCACTGGCATTGTCATTGCCGCAGCCCTTACATGCAACCCACAATAGGGTGCTGCCTCCTTGAAGAGACTCTAGGATGATCCATACTTCAGAAACCAATTTCTGTGATTCTCTGCATCGCCTGGGCTAACGCTCGTTGTGATCTTAGCCAGAGCTTCTTTAAAGTCTTCCATGCAGATTGGGTCGACAATCTCGGATTTGCTCATCCCCTTTATCTGCTCTGGGGTCTTGCCTGCAACTTTTTTCCGGAGGCCGTTCAGAGAAGCGTCCCTGCAGATATTGGTGAGATCATCGCCGCTGTAACCCTCTGTCGCAACTGCTAGCTCATGAACATCAACATCCGTAGCAACCTGCGTGAGTGGTCTAGGTCAATCTCAGTAGCTGGTAACTCAGAAGGGAGCCTCAATGCGACCTGCTAGCAAATGTGGCTACAACTCAACTGGCAGCAGTAGCTGAGCAACTTGCTGCACTTGTCTGGAGGAGCCAGGGCAGTGGGACATACTTCCACGCCTTTTAGATTGATGAAGATGAGCTCCTCACGGCTTACTAGGTCGGGCAAGGGAATGTAGATGCGCTTCTCCAGCCTCCGCCTTAGCGCCTCATCAATGTCCCAAGGGAAGTTGGTGGCTGCGAGGATCATCACTGTTTTCCCGTTTTCAACACCTTCCCTGGCGCTGTTTATGCCGTCAATCTGTGTGAGGAGCTCCGACTTGACTCTCCTTGAGGCCTCGTGCTCTCCTGCACTCCTGGGAGCACCACAACAGACTTCACGTCTCAATAAGTCAGACTCCTGCTCCAGAAGGGAAACTTCCAGCTGCAATACTACTGCAAAGCTGTGCATAGAAGCGACGCTCACCCTCGGGCCGTGCAGAGTGCGTCGATCTCGTCAAAGAAGATCGTGCTCGGGGCTGCCGCTCGTGCGAGGTCAAAGAGGCACCGGACCAGGCGCTCGCTCTCACCGCGCCACTTGGAGGCCAGTGTCGCTGACGAGATGTTGAAGAATGTGGTCTGGCACTCGGTGGCCACAGCCTTGGCCAGGAGGGTTTTGCCGGTCCCCGGCGGACCGAACATCAGCACTCCCTTCCATGGTCGCCTGATGCCCTGCATAACCTCATTGGCACAGTCACCAACTGATAGCAATGCGGTGAACTATGTGTCTTAGCATCTGCATCTTCTGCAACCTGCACGACTTGAACCTGCACGCTGGCCGCTCGTACAAGCAGTCCTGGAGTCCCAAACAAGACACCTGCCTTGAAGTACTCCGGCATCCAAAGTGGGAGTACAACGGCTTCCTTCAACAGGCGCTTGGCCTCCGCGAGCCCCGCAACGTCCGCCCAGGTCACGCCCTGCGAGCTTTCCAGGATGTCCTTCTCCAGCTGCACCGCCAGATCCTCGTCGGGGCCCTCATATACGTATTTTCTGCGCGTCCGGCCCCCCTCAGCCACCTGCGCAGGCAGTGACACTGTTAAATATCACCATCACCTGCCAATTACGTATGACAAGCGCAGAGCTGACAAGCACACTTGCAACTCGGCAGACGGTGACAGTAAAGAGGAGAAGGAGAGAAGTTGCTGACCTGCTCTTGCTTTAGTGGACTCAGACTCTTGCCCCTCCTATTATGCTCTCTGCCCTGACTGTCCACTTTCGGAGATGCGTAAGTATGGTCCAAAGCTGCCGGGCTTGCAGAAGCTCTCTCGCTCCGCTTCATCGTCTTCAGCCGCTCGGACCTGCTGCCGACGCCGCTGCTCCTACTTTGGGAGGTGGACGGCGTGCCAGGGCTGAAGACCCGCCCAGGCTGCCGCCTGGTGCACTTGGTGGACATGGCCTCGTCCTCCGACAGGCTGCGCCACACGCTCGGGTCGCGCGGCAGTTGCGGCAGGGGGCTGACGGCCCGCTCGTGGTGCCGCTGGAGCGTGCGCGAGAAGAGGGGCGGCGACAGCGTCGGCGATAGCGGGGCTCCGGGCTGGTGCTGGAACGCCCGCCGCGCCACCTCGATGTGCTTCACCACCTCGACCTGCGCCACAAGGTCGGCCTTGCAGTGCAGCCACTTGGAGCGCAGCAGCTGGTCCTTGAGGGTGCGCAGGTGCCTGCCGCGTTCACGAAAGCGTACATGTGAGGCAACGAGCATTGGTCTGATTATGTTCTTCAAACCAATGCTTCCAGTAGGAATGGCAGAGTGTCAACAAGCTTCAGCGTGTGCCAAGAGACAGACTGTCCACGGCCGCGCTTCGCTTGCCCAACCGAGGCCGCCAGAGACAGCGGCCGCTGCTTCGCCACAACCGGCTGCAGTCCGACCTCAGCAACCACCATCAGATACTCCAAGTGCTGGACACCAGGCCGAGGGCCAGGCCCGCAGGACAGGCTCTGGCGCCGTAGGCGAGCGTCTGTCGCCGTCTCGCGGGCCTGAAAGAGCGGAGGCTGCCGGCGCGCTTGCCTGTTGATTTGCGCGAGCACGCCGTCGTAGTAGATGAGCGCGGTGTCGTACGACCCCAGGAGCGCGTACTCCTGCGCCAGCGCCAGCTGGTCCCCGATGCCCGCCAGGGCCATGCGCAGCACGACGGCTGCTCCGCGCTCTGCGGGGCCGCGCCGGCGGCGGCGGCAAAGGCGGCGGCGGCGGCAAAGGCGGCGGCGGCTTGGCGGACGTCGTGGTGGGATGGGGACGGCGGCGGCGTAGGGGGAATTTGAAGTCCGGGGGAGCGCCAACGGGGCGGCGCTTCCACCGTGGCCCGAACCCGAACCTTGCGGGGCCTGAGCGAGGTTGATGGGACATGGCGAATACCTCCACTATAATGAAGCAAGGCGATGGATGTGAGAGGCCAGGCACAATAGAAACAAACAGCTCTTTCGATCAAGCATTGGCTGTGAGAGGCCAGCCCAAGAATGGAAAAGAAATATCTCTAAGAATGTAAGGTAATGGCTATGAGAGAAGAAGAAGTGGCTCTCCCAATGAGGGCAAGGGCTGTGAGAAGCCAGCCCGAAAAGAATTGACAAGGTTCGAAGGGGCCAAACTACGAGCTAAGCAGCGACTGCGGGGCCTGAAGAGGCTATGGCAGAACGGGGGAGGATGGACCACTTTAGTAGTTACGAGTGAGGAGCCTCACATCCGACAGACTAGCTGCCGGTAAACTATCCCCCTGACGAAAGCCGGAGGCCGCACGGGGAAGCACGAATAGCTTTGGAGGCCAAGGTTCGGGGGAGTTCGAGCCGGTGAAGGCCAGGAGCAGCCTTGCCGCTGCTCGCCACTGCAGCCGCCGCCGCACCTCGCTGCGGGGCCTGCTGCGCCGGCCTGCGCCCAGGAGGTGGAGTCGCCGCCGGACGGCGGCGCCACGGGGCCTGTCTTCCGCTTCTATGCGCTAGTGCTTTGCCTGTGTAGTGGGTTGGTCCCTAAACCCCCNACTGCAGAACACAGAAACGATGCAGAGGAAAGCTCAGTACCCACGAGTGAGCAACATCAGGTCTGAGTAGCTCGCTGCAGGGAAAGAGGCGCTCCACCGAGACCCAGAGGCGGCGGCCATAGCACGGCCTGCGCGCGTATGGACGGCGTGGGCAAGGGAGCGTTGAAGCGATACGGCCAGGCGCATGCGGAAGACTTGTGCGAGCGACCCGGCGGCGTTGAAGCCGGGCATCGCCCCTGGCAGACCCGGCCGCCGGTCAATGGCCACAATGCCTGCACGCAGCGAGGCCAGCAGATGGAATGGACAAGCGATGGGACATGCGGCCGTGTCACGAGATATCCCGTCGATGGCTCTTTGATGTCGATCTGACAAGTCATGTGAGGTGGCTGTACACGTAAGACATCTACGGCGCGTCACCTATCTATATAACGTACAACAAAATTCGCAAACACAGTACCTTCAGCTCAGCTCTGGTCGAGTAAGTGTGGATTTGCCTTTGGAACCGTCAAATTCGTATCATTAGGCCAACCTCATACTACCATCCCAACCACTCAAACACCGTGCGTATCTGCTGCTGGGCCGTAGATTTGGCATTCGGCACAACCCCCGCAATTCAGATGGGTATGATGCTGACCGGGATAAGACTCATCTTCTTGCACATCTGAATGTGGCCATGCAAGCGAGACCATTTTAGCCTTGGCCTGCCCTCTCGCAATTGTCAGAGTTACAATTCATTTTGCCATCTGGTTACTTCAGCATGGCTAGAACCGATGGCCTGAGTAGCCTAATTAGGAACCCCTTTCTTTACCATACTTGTCCTCTAAAATACTAGGCATTTTGTCTGGGAATTTTTGCCAGCAATGGGAGTCTGTATGACCGTGTCTAGAGCAGAACGAGCATGCAGCACCCGAAGTTTGATGTAGAGACTTGCAATTTGCTCTAACATGCCCCCGTTTCCTGCAATGCAGACACTTTGGGATAGAAGGGTTCTGAGGAAAAAAAAAATCTGAGAAGAAGATGACTTGACTAAAAGTGGGGATATAGGTGTGACAACATGTACCCTGGCATGACCTCTTGGTGGTTTGCTTGAGGTCTTTGCCATAGGAACTCCAGTGCCTGCAAAACATTCCTTCACTGTGAGAAGCGCGAAATCGTCGTTCTCCTTTTCCTATTCTAAGCTTTGAAGACCTTGGCTTAGCGAAGGGCCAATTGGGAGAACACATGCAAGTCTCCAGTACTCCCAACCAAATTGTCACCGTGCAAGTGACAGATACGCCAGCAGTGATGGCTACATCGGCATCCAAAATCTTAGCTGACACAAACATTCCATGCAGGTCCCCAACTGCACAAACCGAGCAGCTGGCTGCTGTGGCCATGCTGGACAATTCAGAAGGAGCCATCCAGGTCTCCACCAAAGATGTAATAGAGGCACCTATCCATGCTCTTCTGGACACAGGTGCACAACCCATCCTGATCGAATCTCGCTTTGCTAAGTTGTTGAAGATTCGGAAGGATGATATCATTTGCAACAAGGTTCAAATCACAACAGCAACTGGCACCACAAATAACGTGGTTGGAGTCACCAAACGCCCGTTGCATATCACCTTGAAAGGTCAGGATCCTGCCAAGTGTACATCCTTTTCGGCCATATGCATGATAACTAAAGCCACAACATATATTATGTTATTGGGTACTGAGATCTTATTTCCCTTCGGTATTGGAATAGATTACTATGCTGAAGATCAATGGTACAGACCTCAATGGAAGAATTCAGGTACCACAAAGGTCATGTTGCCGTTATTGAAGTCGTGGAAATCCAATAACACATCAGCCCATACTGGTATTGTTATAGTGAATACAGGAAAGGAGGCAACGGAGAAGCCAATTGAAAATCCTGCAGAGAAGGAGTCGAAAATGCAGGCGGGTGATTCTGAAGTGAAGGAGGCAGCAGAGCAGCCAGTACAATTCTTCTAAGGAGGACGCTGAGGGTCCCCCTGCAACTCATTCGCAGCCGCCTTCGCCAGCATTCAGTAAGGAGCAATTTGCACTCGCCGCCACTTCCAACAAACGCGGATTGTCACTATCCGACCATCTTGAATTACAGGCGAATCGCCACCTAGTACATCTGTCCAATTCAGGCTCAACGTCTGAAGATTCAATCACAGACTCAATGGTTCTGCCTGATCTCAAGTCCAATTGGAAAATTATCCATCACAAGCTCCAGTTACTTTCTTAATCCATTCTACACAATCTATCCAATCTCAAACCAAGTAATGTTCAATTTTCTCGTTTTCTATTTCATTTTACAATGTTTGGCGTTGTCAGTCATGTCGACTCTACCTTGTCACCTGAATTTCACACAACTCTGTCCTATCGACGTTAGCTAGCAACCGACACCAGGTGGCACGACAGCAGCTGGCCAACCGCCGCCGCGAGCCACTCGAGAGGGTGGCCAGCGGAACGCCTGGCGTGTCTTGGCGCCGGGTTCCGGTGAGCACGTGGGTGTGAGGCGCCACGAACGACGAGCACGTCTGATCTTTCGCCATCGACGAGTGGAGTTGGAACGGACCATTGCAACAAAGAAGAAGGGCGCGCAGGGTGCGCCTTGATGAGGCAGATCCAGCCAAGCCAACGCACTGGTCAGGCAAAAGCCAGTGCAAGTGGAAACCAGTGCAAGGAGTGGAGGCGCAAGGGCGCGTGCAAGCCTCCGCCAGCTTAGGAGGCTGCAAGGAGCGTCGCCGGGGGGGAAGAGAAGGCGCGGGGTGCGCCTGAAACAAAGGGCAGGCCAAGCCGAGCCCGTACCCTGTGCAGGCGCATCAACAGAGCAAATACTGGGGCTACACAAAGTGAAGCCATGGCAAAGAGGGGCTAAGGAAACAGGGCAAAAGCACAACTAGAAGGGGGACTTTATTACCCACGAGTGAGCAAATACAGACATATCTGACAGGCTAATTTGGGAACCAAAGCACCGCCTTGGAAGCCAGTGGCGTGGCTGAGAGCGCGCCAAGAAGGAACACCCAGAAACGGCGAGGTCTTGTGTGGAGGGGGCTTAGGACGAGCTTTAGAAGACTGTTTCTCGGCTCCATAGAAGAAAGCACAATTGGCTCTGACGAGAGGCTGTGGCTGTGAGGAGCTACGATGAAAGACGATGCACGCGCAACTCCAAAAGAGAGAAGAAGGTCCCTCAAAGAGGAGACGGTGTATTTGAAAGCCAGCCTCTTACGAGAGTGCAAAGCATTCAGCAAAGTAGTGGCACATAGATGGTCACTCAATGAGTTGATCTCCAACGGCTTGGCCTATAGCGTGGCAATAGTCTGAAATGAAGAAGAGATTGCGCCAGCTAAAGTCAGTGCCTGTGCTTACGCTGTTTAGATTGAGAGGATGACGTTGCCATGACGGCAACTTCAAAGTTGGCAAGAGCACCTTCAGCGGCAGCATTGGGACCAACAACAGCAGCGTCTGCAATGGCGACGGCAGCAATGGCGACCCCGACGACTGCAGCGGCGACCAAGGGGTGGCAAGCTGGACTAGGCGGGGTGCGGGGGTGTAGAGGAGTTGCTTTTCTCGACTTTGGACTCGCCGTCATGGCAGTGTAATCCTCTCGATCTCAACAAACGCGACGCGCTCAATTCCACGCCGCCGGCTTTGTCATTCAGCTGAGCAAGCAGGTCATGCTGCAGCTTCGACACCCTGCTTGTTGCCTGCGCGCTCAGAGTCAAGTGCCCACCGCACGTCTCAGCGCGCTACCTACTGTCCTGCAAGTCGGTGCGCAGGAGTTGCGCGACTGGAGGTGCCCTGTTGCAGCTACGACTCGGAGCATTGGCAATCATAGTCGGTGTAGAGACTCGGCCGCAGCGGCGCGATTGGCGCTCTTGCGGGAAGTGAGGCAGGCGCGGAGCTTGCGACGGCCCGAGGGCGGCGTTGCGGCGCCCCACACTTGCGGGGCGCCTCGTCCCGCGGCGGCGATGTGCTCGCGGCAGAGCCGAAGGTAGCGGCCCCGCCGCCTGTGAGCAAGCGCCGGCTTATTAATCCCATCAGTGCGTTTGCTTCACGTCATATTACGGGTATATTGTACAAAAGCACCCAATTACTTGATGTCTTTCGGGACATCCGTTAAAATTGGAACGATACAGAGAAGATTAGCATGGCCCCTGCGCAAGGATGACACGCACAAATCGAGAAATGGTCCAAATTTTTTCGCCTTCATCTTCCCTGTCGCCAGACTGCGGCGCCGCCGCCTGCCCATTGCAGAAGGATCTTCCCATATGGGGGCGTGCCGTGCGGTACCCGTCAAAACAAAGCCGATCTAGCCTACACCCGACATGCAGATGTGTTCTCGGCTAAGATGCGCTTGCCAGCTGCATATCTATGGTTCTTGCGACGACAAATTTTCGGCCTGTTTGCAGTGTGCTTAGGCTAATGCTTTGCACCAGAAAGCTGGGCGAGCTCTACTTGGTGGCAGAAGGGCTTTGTATCTGCCATCTAGTATTCAGGCATCGGTTAGCGACCTTTATATTTTGACCCGTGGTTACTGAGCGGGTCAAATACTGTAGGTTATGTAGGTCTTAAGATATGCTTGCCTTTGTACTTGGCCATTTGGCCTTCGCTTGTTTCAAATACACGAAATTTTCGTCGGTGGCTTACTGGTGCGATCTGACATTGATGCTGAAGTGGGTGCACATGTTGTTACAAGAGGGATTCGTACTTGGGCCTGGGTGGGGCCAAGGGCAGCAGAGCGAGCAGCCCAGTTTCAATGCCACCGAGCCGCTTGCTCGGGTTCTACGATCGGCTTGCCACCTCCCTGCAACAGGTCCTTGGCATTTGCCGTCGACTGGCAGCAGGCCGCGACTTGGCTGCTGCTCCAATTCAGGGTGACGCTTTTCTGCCCTCTGCTCGATTTAATCTGCACATTCTGACTATAAGTAATTGAGCGCCCACACTTGCAGATGTCAGAGTGATTTCGTGCTTTTTGCACCTGCTGGTCTTTCAGACCTTGTCTTTTGTTTTGGGCTGGCCTCTCACAGCCACCTTGCATCAGAAGAGCTGTTTCTTTCTGGCGTGAAAGGAGTCACATATGCTGTATCTTCGACGCGAAGATTGCCTAATATGCCGCCGAGGTGCGATCTGGCACTAGGCGCGCAAGCCCAATCTGCAGCCATGCCGCTCGACGAAAAGCCCAAATAACAGCCAAGAAGCCCTAAAGCCCACTTTGATGGGTGTGACCACCTTGACAAAGTGTTGGGGAGTATCGGCTAGGCTAGCGTAGGGAAATGGTAGGAGTTGCCTTGATGTGACGTGTCCCAGGCATGCATTAGGACCTGGGGTGCCAATTGGGCCGACGACTTCGCCCCAACATACAATGTCATTCTGCCTGACCAAGCAGAAGGGGTGCGGGGGGCCGGAGCCGAGCAGGCCACTTGGCCCAGTCAACTGTACCAAGTCAAATTCACAATGTTGTTACCACTCCACCTATTGCGCATTTGTTTCTATGAACAAGTAAGCTCATTCCTAACTTTGTCAATTCCTACTGCCACATGTAATTCTAGGTCTGTTGTCACGTCACCCAAAATGCCTACTGAGTAGCCTATCGACATTTTGTGGCAAACTTGACGCCCTGTGGCACGACAGCCGCACTCACCGCCGCTGATCTGGTTGCTGTGCACAGCAAACGAGAGACGGCTTGAGGTGCGTATAAAATGAAAGGGATGTTAGTACAAGTCGATACATTGTTCAGTCAATTGCTAGCGAAAGAATGGGGGTACACAAAGAAAGCAGAGAAGAAGCTACTCTAGAGGGGGCCAGCCCATAAAGAATGCACAATGTTCAACGGAAAGAAGTTCCCCCAAGAAGAGGGATGGATTTGAAAGGCCAGCCCAAGCTGAGACAATGCGCGGTGCCCATGAGCTGAAAGAAAGGCCGAGCCAAGAAACTTCACATCTGATACAAGAGAAGGCCAGTAGTGCAGAAGGGATTGACCAAGCCCAATGGAGTCTGCAACCGCAACAGCTCCCTTGCAAATGAGCAGCTCGTTGCTTGGGCTCTCACAAGCTGCGCAAGTGCCAACATTACTGGCGTTTCAGCGACCACCACATCCTACTGGGCAGAATCTGACACGCGGCACTTGTCGCCTGTGGCCTCATTCACTTCTCCCGCGACGAATTCAACATCTTCGCAGTGACTTATAATTTAAAGGGCCCCCTCCAACGCCCTCTCACCTGCCAATAACCTGTGCGCATATCACAAACAATCTGTTCACTGTGTAGAGCAATAGCTCTGAACAGCAAGCAGGATCTGCCGCTTGGTCATTCCTGCCTCCGTAGCTGCTTTGCCTTGGCCTTAGGAAAACGAACTCGGCCCTCAGTCCAAGTCACCCACCATAGGGGAAGGACGACGATGGTTGCCACTCACAGATGGCTCGCAGGCTGCAACTTGCTGACAAGCAAACCCCTCTTCGTGATCGCACGTGCTGGAGCTCCAAGATGTAAATGTCGACTTTCCGCAGAGAGCTTGCACATGATGGTCAAGTAGATGGAGCTATGACACCAAGAAGGAGCAGGCACTTTACTTATGAAACCTTCTTGGGAAGGTCGTAAAGCTTCTTCAGAGCTTTGGATGCCTTGTGATCTGCACGATAGCACAGCACACGCAGCAGTGTTTGTGCATCCGTGGTGCTCCACCTACATCAGATAACCAAGAAATCATTCGCCAGTCAGAGGATGCTTAAGTGTTTCCCTGATCCCTTCTCAAGCTTGCAAGCTTGCGCAAGTCACTGCTCAGGTATGTCATTGGAGCACCTGCTGGAAGGAGCACCATATCTGGACGTAAGAGCGTCTAGTAGCCAGGCTGGTGACATACCTGTGACCAAGTGGGGGTACAAGGTTGGGTGAAGGCTTGGAGGTAGTAGAGTTTAGCCTGCTGCCTTCACGAGTTGCCGCTAAGTACGCTTCAAGAATCTCATCGGTATCACAAGCGAAGAGATTTAGTATCTGCTCTGCATTCTCCGAGGCTTTCTCAACATCCTCGACTGGCAAGCCCTCTCCTTCAGCTATGAAGAGGTCCTGTACATAACAATCCACAACCCAATCTTATGAATTACCCCCTCTACAGCAACTATGCAGGCTTATTGAGTAGTATGAAGCGCATGAGCATGCAGATTGCAAGGGTGCTCCAATATTGAGCACAGCACGTACTTTCAGAGAACTCAAATCCTCATCAAGAAGTCCAGCATCTGATATCAAATAGGCACGATTTGGACCTCCAGCCAAAAGAACCCTCAGAAAAGCGTCCATGCAAGCCTGGAGGAAGCAATCAACAAATGCACAACATACATACAATACGTTATCACGACTTCAGTCATATTTAGGCAGTGGGAAATCATGCTCAAATTTGGCATCCGCTTTGCACAGACACAGTGCAAGAAAAGCTTGGTAAAAGCAGCTCTGGAGCTAGTTTTGAATGATAATATCAACACCACAAGGTCCATGCAGGTCAGAACTTGCTGCTGCCATGCGAGAAACCAAAGCAGGGGCAAATACAATCCAATGACCTTGCCTTGTCTACCTTTGCAAGAGCCAGCACAACAGAGTCCCTCAAAGACTCGTCGATGACCTCAGCCAGCTGTGCCAGTGCAGGGTCAAGGGCATCAAGCAGTACTGCTATGCGTCTGTTGGAGACACCTCCGCAGTACAGCTGGTCGAGTTGGGGTGCCAAGTCATAGAAGACCACTCGGTACGCTACGAATTTGCACAGCTCCAGGTTGGCCTGTTGCAGGACTTGGCGTGCTGGCGCAAAGGGAGACTCAAGCTCCCGAGGCAAAGGCCGCTTTGCTGCGTGAAGCTTGGAGCCCAGCCTTCCTGTGACGAGGCCAAACATGTGACAGGCATGAGGGCCCTGCCGAGGAAGACCAGAACAACGAAGAAGCAAAGCAGATGGGTGAATGCCAATTGTAGAACTTGGTAGTGCTGTTGGTCTGGCAACAAGTGGCCTCACTCTGTTGTGTTGGCTGAGCACTGGGCGAAGGCAAAGCTTGCCAAGCATCCGCCATCCTTGTAGTCATCGCCTCCGTCTCTTGCAGGATTTGCTGGAGGGTGTTTATCCTCACACAGAGCCTCTGAATGGAGAGGCTCTCAAGTTTCGGCACAGAGCCATTGCCGAATCTCCGGGATGGCTGCCTCTGAAGCTCCCTTTTGCTGTTCTTTTGCTGCTGTTGCTGCACCCTCACAAAGAGTTCCTTCTTGTACCTGGTCAGCGGAGGCAGCGGGGGTACAAATTGATCTTTGCTACCTGGAGAATATAAGGACATAGCAAAGACAAGATCAGTGCTTGGCCAACACCGTAGTATCAGGCAAGAACCGACTACTGTGCAGCTTGTACAATACTGCAAACCTAAGTGCCACATTCAAGATCATGTTGTGGTGCATGCAGGTCAACCTTGACCTCAATGATCTTAGGATTCTCTCTGGTAAGCTCACCAATGCTATCAAGAGTCCGCTGCACATACAGCTCAAAACACGAGTTCATGCCATCGACCAGCATGTGCAGGTGATCTGGATCGGGGGGGACAGGCAGCTCAAAAAAGGCGTTGAGCGTGTCCTCAGCCAGCCTAAGGACTTCGGCTACAGATGCTGCACAGTTGCCTCGTGTTGCCCCTGCATTCCAATTCTGCAGAGGCATAACAGAAGTATGGGAGCACTAGCTTGATCAGCTTCACCTAGATGCAAGCTTCGCATAAGCAATTGGGACTGTCAGGCAGGCTGAGTAATGAGGTTGACACGATAAGCCTGCCCATCGAAAACGGCCGCTGTTTGGTGGCCATTGACACAGTAGATGGCTAGTGCTGTTGTTCTGGCTCTTGGAACTGTTACATGGATCCAAGTTGACTAAAAAGCAAGCGAGGCAAGCATACCTCCTGGTATACGCTTCGGTCTATCCACTCAGAAATTTGTACAATCCGGTGGTCCATCCATTTCTGCATGAGCGTGTTGGTGACGGTGTCCGCTTCAAAAGGCGGCATCTCGCGGATGACAGCCTTCCCTCCATCATCCGATCCCATGGCATCCTCGACTGCAATCTGCACGAGCTCCTTCTCAAGCACATCGGCTGCTGCAAGGACCTGGTTGTAGTGGGAGAACATGGACAACGACATCATCAAGAATTTGTGTGCTTCAAAGAGTGCCACAACGATGATCTAGCTTTCCGGTCTAATCAACGTGGCAGCACAAAATGGCTCCAAAGTACGAGGCAGCTTGATCAACGACGATACGTCATGCCAGTTATACCATCGAGGCCTCTGGAGTAAGGACAGACAAGCCCTCCAGGAACTGCTTGAGCTCCCTCCGGTAGCAGGCATGGAGAGTCGCGGCCGCGACTCCCCCAGCGTTGGCATGCCATTGCTTCAAGACAGGTGTGAAATTGGAGGCCTGCTTTTGAGCAAGATCTGCTGTGTCTTGTGCCATGATAGCTAAGGTTGGGGAAGGCACACCGTCCCCTTTCTTGAAGGACCTTCTCTTGCTGCTGGCACTCTCCATGAGCTGCGTAGCAGGGATGCCAGCTATCAGAATACCTCAACTGAAAGAAGGAAGCCAGTGACTCCCCGTCTGACTGTGTCTGAATAAACTGGAAGCTCAACTTGAGACACAAAAGTTGGCCAAGAGTGCTCACCTCCGCAAATGCAGCCTTCATCGAGGAGCGTATGTAAGTGTCCACTTGCTTCCTGGCCATGTCCTCCTTGGACTTGGTGGGTGTCCTCATTGGAAGCTTCGCATGCCTCTCCTGCCCTTGCAGGATCTCTTCCGCCAAGAGCGCTATCTCAATCAGGCTCTCCATGACGCCCTCGGCGAAGGGGAAGGCTTCATGGTAAGCCAGCAGCCTCTTCTCAGCATAGCCCTGCCCATACATTTGGCAATGAATATTCAATCAAATTAAGCTCCAGGATGCAAACGGAGATAAGGTGAGCACATCATGCCCAAGCTTGCTTGCTCAGGTACAAGCAGCCTCATTACTGGCAGCGGAGTCCTTCATTCGGGTGGTGTTGAGCAAGAGGGTAAGCAAGACAGACTGAACCTGCATTGAGCCAAGAAGCGTCTGTAGTAGATGTGCTTGTTCCTTTTCCCACCTGCCCGCATCCACGTCTTTCACATCCTTGGCAACTTGCCTTATCTGCACGACGCTTGACTAATTGGTCAGAAATTTCCCTATGCCCATCAAGCATCAACAAAGTAAGTCTAGAGTTTATTACACAGCCGTACTGTGTGGTGCCTGGGTGTCAAACACTGTGTCCAGAGTCTCAACGATACAACTCATGTATGGCACCTGTGCTTCTGCTGCAGATAAGAGCTCCCGCTCATCCTGGCCGCCCACGACAAACTGGCGGAAGAGTACCCAAGCAAAGCACGCGCTGTGCATCACAGGGCTGATGCCCAAGATGCCCCATGTACGTTTAAGCAGCTCCAGGACGTCATCCACCTCCTCAATCAGCACCCCATCCTCAAGAAGATCAAAGCAGGACCGGAGAAGCATCTCATACAGGTATATGTTGAGTGGAAAGCCATCGGCCCAGTGACAGACGTCCTCACGGGCATCTCCAGGTGCCAGTCGCTCGGCCCTTGTCATGGCAGCGGCTCTCAGCGATTGCATAAGTTCAGCTTTCTGGAGATCTGCATCGTGATGCTGCAGTCTCCAAGCAGCACCCGCTGGTGCAGCTTCAGGGCTTTCTGGTGAGCTCCACTTGTCCAAGCCAAGTAGACATTGAGCAGGCTGCGTTCTGTGCAGGGCAAGCGTCTGGAGTATGCATGCGCTGCGCTTGGTCAGGGCCACTCGCAGTCAATGCTCACCTGAAGCTGGTTGAGCAGCTGCTTGAGCCGGGTGACAACAGGGTCTGAGCCCTGCCCCTTCAGCAGGGGGCAACGCAAGAGGCCTTCCTCGAGCAGCCGGAGCTGGCGCCTCTTCCAGGCAAGAAACTCCAGCTGGCTGGGAAATTCAGCGGCTCCAACATGCTGCAGCAGCTCCACAGGGACCAGCAGCGCATCGGGCCTCCTTCCAACCTACCAATATACAGAAGCAGGACACCCTTCGTCACAGGGCAGGAGTATGGACCTCCTGACCAGCTCCTAAGTTGCTCAGTCACCTGCCTTAAGTCGGCATTGCACCTGATTGACGTGCTAGCCAAGTAACACGTATGTTTCTCAAGCTGCCATGGCTACTATCGAGAAACAACGAGCCATGGGCCTGTCAAGTCCAAATATCGGGAAGAACTGCCGAAAGCTCATGCTCCATGGCTTCGACAATGCTCGGCACTGACCTGCCCAGCAAGGGCTCTGGTGAGAGCCCGCCTGGTCCGCAGGTCGGAGCTCTCGGAGATCTGCATCTGTGCACGAACGATGTCGATCGGCTGGGCCTGCACGCCCTGCCTGCCTGACCCTGGGCTCTTGGCACGCAGCCCAAGAGCCTGCTTGATGCGGCTGGTGGTGGTTGGCACGGATGCCCTCCGGCCCAGAGGCCTGGACGTGCTGGACGTCGTGCTGCGGGTACTGAGCTTAGGGGCGACAGCCGCCACCAGAATCTCGTACGCCGCCTCCCGCAGGTCCTCCTCCGAGAGCCCGGCCTCCAGCGCCGGGAGCGGCGACCAGAGGTCGTCGGGGTGCTCGGAGCCGGGCGCCGAGCGGCTGCTGCTACCGGTGCCCGGGCCGCCATTGCTCGCGGCGGGATCCGGCGGCGTCACCCTCAGCGCGCCGAAGCCGAAGCTCAGTCCTCCGAGGCTCATGGCTCAACGCAGCAGCCTGGCGTCGGATCGGCCGCTCGTCGTAACCAGCTTCCGGCAGCGCGCTCAGGCCCGCTCCACGCGGTGGCCGTCACTCGCGCGAGGGCCAATGCCTCGCCTCCCGCGCCGCCCAGCGCCAAGTCCGCGGCGCGCGCCGNGGCGGCGGCGGCGGCGGCGGCGGCGGCATGGCGGCGGCGGCGGCGCGGAATGGACAGGCCCGGCGGCGGGTCCCGGCGGGCGTGGCGGGAGAGCTGCCCTGGGCGCTGCATGAACGACGAGATCTGCTGACGTGACGGATAAAGGGGAAGGAGGTGTCTTCCAAGCCAAGGTTGTTGCTGTGTAAAAGGCCGGCGCAGAAGGGGGTACGTTACGGAGACAGCGGCTGTGTCGTTCAGATGAGAGAAGGCGTTGTTGGAAGGGGGGCAAGCCGTTTAACGAAAGAAAGGCAAGCGAGAGGTGCTCTCTTCGTTCATTGTCCATTCTTTTTTGGGCTGGCTTTGCCGGCCCCTCTTCTCTATGGGCGCGCACTCCATTCTCTTCGAAGGGGCAGGGGCGATGGCCCGAGCCGAGCCGAGGCAAAGGAGGAGAGCTCTTAGCCAGCTCGTTACCCAGTTAATAGGACATTTGTAAGGCTAGAATTGGCCTCCCTTGCAAATTCATGCGCACCGCGCGCCGTCTCTCTACGAAGTCAGGGGTCATGAACAAATAGCTCTTTCCCCTCACAGCCATCGCCCTCTACTGGAAGCGTCTCTCTCTAGTCAAGTGAAGCGATGGCTTTGACAGGCTCTGTACATTCCTTTGGGCTGGCCTCTCACAGCCACCATTCCACTTGGAAGCGCTGTTCTTTGACAGGCCAGCCCAAAGAGACTGAACAAGGTTACAAAGGCCCGGAAGGCAAGCAGAAGGATTGGACAAGGTCCAAAGCCGCCCCCACTAGGACAAGACAGCCACGCCATCTTCTCAGCTCTGCTCTGTTGTTGACCAGCGGTCATTAAGAATTTAATTGTGACTGACCCTAGATGTAGCTTCGTGATCTGCGCTTCCTGGGCCCTGTCCATTTGCACAAGTCATGGAGAGTAGTTTTGCACCTTCCGGCCCTCTGGACCTTGTTCATTCCTTTTGGGCTGGCTGCTGACAGCCATCGCTCCCTTGTCAAGAGCCTCTTCTGCACGCTCCTCTCGGGCCAGAGAATGTGCAGCCCGACGAGAGCTAGATCTCTGTCCTGTCAAAGTGGCTCATGCAAAGCTCCTCTGCGTGGGTGCTCTTGCCCCACCCTTGTCTGGCTGACTGGCTCCTCACAGTCCCTCTACATGCATTTGGCTCGCTGTCACAGCCGCCATCTTATATCAGCAGCCACTTTCTCCTTGAGAGAGCCCAGCAGCCCGTTCTGCAAGTTGCCAGTGCTGTATCCCCAGCTCTTCCCAGTCTTGATTCTGTCCGGCGCCTGTGGGCCACTCCTTGCCTGCTGCTAATTAGTTGGACCTCCGGCTACTGACCAGATCTTCCCCAGACACAGCAATACTGATCAATATCTAGGCACCTTGTAAGTATTTGTGCTACAGTGGAATTTCTATGTACATCCTTCCATATTAAATTGTCCATTCTTTGAATCCTAGAATGTAACCTACTTCAGGTGACCTGACCGCCAGAAGCCGACATCAAAGGTTGGAGAGGCCGCCCTTTTTCCTCTTTGCCTCCAGCTTATGTACCATTAGTCACGCACAGATATAGCAGCACGGCCCTAGTGGCCTACAAGCTGAAAATCTGAGAGACATTATGTAGGATGAGATAAGATCGTAAGAGAAAGGGGCTGGCCCGAGATACTTGTGCTGTGCTCATCAATTTTCACCTGACCTCTACCTCCTAAGGGGCCTATGAAAAGCTGGAGGAAGCCCAAGCCAGAGGCAGCGCTCATGCATATCAGCCAACTTGTGGTCATGAAGGCAAGCAGCTTCTCAAGAGGTGGACTGGGGTGATATTCTTGGTGCAGCTACCAAGTGTAAACAATGTGGGGCCAGGCAAGCACGCACTGTGATGGGCACAGCGCTGGCTGCTAGGACAGTTTGCTACAAGAGTGTGGCTCCTTCCCTATACAGCTTACAAGACGGGAAGGTCATCCACATTGTTTGGCTGGAGCACTATGAGGGGTAATCCCTCCAGTATCATCCATGGCTCAGATGCTTATTTGTGGGACAAAACTGGCCACAATCCATTGTAGGATGTGGTAAACCTGACAGAACAGCGTCTGCGCTACTAATACCTTGCGGGTCCTTACAATGCTATCCTCAATCATGTCCTACTCAGTTGTATGTACCTTCTGACCTACTGGTGCTAACGCTAAGAAGACTTGCTGTGTGGCCTGCTTCTAGTGCTTGAGGTACCTAAAATGTGGGTGCTTTCAAATGGGCAGTGGAACTATACAAGGCAGCTAGCCGTTGATGAAGAGTCTAAGAGCCATCCACTTGGAGAATGCTTTTGCAAGCCTCGTAGAAGGTCCAAGACAACCCTGAGGCAGGCAGCATCTTTATACAGCTGGCACGAAGGCCTGTGTATAAGCCACCAAAACCCTCCTCAGCGACAATGGTTGTCAGCGCATCGGCCATGTTCCTGTACGGCCTGCCCGACTTGGACATGCTGTCCACAATCAGACGCTTACGAGCAACCTCCAGCGGGAATGTAGAGGCACTGGAAAGCACCCCTGCAGGGTACAGAAGTGGCTGCTAAGAAGAGCAGGAGTGCAACATGCACAAGATGATGGTGACACAGGGGTGAAATATATAGCAGGACAGCAGCTCTTACGTGTTTGACATCAGAGAGGAAGCAGATTGGGCTCTCAGAGCTGATATGGATTGGGGGCCAGGCGGGTGCACAGTTGGTGAACCAGTGACGCGAGTGAGAACAAGGACACACCAGCCACGCCGCCAATCACCATGGTGTCCGTCAAACCGAGCCGCTTCTTCCCCGTGAATTTGAGCATCCGGAGCTTGAGCATATCGTAGATATAATAGTATGCCGCACTATATGGGAGCATGCCGATGAGCGTGGGCGTGAGGCCACGGTAAAGGCCCATAGGGCCATTCGTTTCAATAATCTGCTCAAATGTGCTCCTTATGCTTGTATTACCAAGCGGGTTGACAGTCATCCTGTCCTGCACAAAGACCACCTTCACTCAATGTAAGTCTGTACTTGGTCAGCCTTTCCGCTGGCAAAGACCGGCAGTCAGCTCCTCCTGCTGACCTCTGGATGACGCACAGGTTTGACAGTAGGTACCAGGGCTCTGCCCACTTGGCCAACACACAGCAATAGCAATACCCTCAGCAAGGTACTAGATATCATGCTGTCACTTGCAGACCAAGAGTTAATGCTTGAGCTTCAAGACCGTCATGCAAGCCACAATTATTGCGTACCTTGACAACTTCGAGTGGGTAGCAAATGAAGGTCGAGACGAGGCCAGCAGCAGCTCCAGCTACACCAGAAGGGTGCAGATTTGAGGGCCGCAGGAATGCCCGGTATGGCATTCCGTCCACGCCGGCCACATGGAGCCCGTCCTTCACCCGCTGCCTTTCTCGCTTCCGAGCCGCAGTCAAGCCAAGCTTGACTGCCTCAAAAGTCATTAGCTCGATCGCGCTGCTGGGCGCCGTGCGGAGGATGTTGATGGTGTTGCCGCCCCAGAGCCCCCGCCAGCCTGCAGTCCTAAGGACCTCGGCGAAGATGCCCCGCATGCTCTTGCCACCTCCGGTAATGGCCCGCGTCCTGCAAGCCGGACACAGGTGTGTCAATTTGACTTGAAGCTCTTAACCTTGACGGAAGAGCACCAGCAGGGTAACGTTTTGGTCATGAAGAAGGTGTACCTGATGGTCTCCAGCGGGCCAACAGCGGTCTTGGTAAGAGCCCCCGCGATCATGCCGCTGGCAAACGTCTTGAATGCATGGCTGTTGACCTGCTCCTGCACGTGGAAGCTCCAGACTAGGAGTGAGGATGGGCATGATGTAGCTCCGAGTAAGGCAAATCCAGGGGCTGCAGAGGCAGCCTCTGGCCACTGTTCGAATGGGACAATGGTACTCTTTGTGACAGAAGCACAAGCACTGTCAGGCTGCTCTTCAATTGGCGATGAAATGACTGGTCAGACTTGAGTCTGGAGCTGCATCTTTCAAATTGCAGAAGACAGCTCCCCAAGTTGTACAGATGATACATAAGGGCTGGAAGTCTGCAACGAAGCAGAGAGTGGGAGGAAGAATGGAGAGAGAGGGAAAGGACGCAGGCGCACAGGCAGGGGCAGGGTCCAAATGGGGGACACAATTGTGGCAGAGGGGGGAGCGGTGCGGCGCGCCCACCCTGAGAGCGCCGGCCAAGCCATCCACAGCGGCCTCCAGGCCGGCGACATGATCGGCCCGCGGCCCGCAGCCATGGCAGCGCGGGAGTGCCAGCCGAGGCGGCGCCTCGGTGGCCGCCATGCTCCAGCTCCGCCGGCTCGTCGCCCCGAGCTGCCACGAGGCTCAGCCGCGCCGGGCCATGGCCGCCGCCCAGGCGGGCCGCGCAGGCGGCGGGCCGACGGCAGCCGGCATGGCCGAGAGGGGGTTTGGGGCTTGGGGGGCTAACCGAGCGCTCCACTCCCCCAGACGTGGTCGCTCAGCGAAGAAAGCGGGGTGCCCGCCGTGTGGCCGCCGGGGTTCCCGTCGAGTCAGAGCGCCCGCCGACGTTGGGGTTGACGGTGGCGGACCCTTGCCCAGGCTGCTGCTGGCCCCCCGGTGCTCCCGCCGCCCTTCTGGAAAGGAGAGCTTTTGCTTTCCTTCCGGCCCGCCACGCGGCCGTGTCATCCAGGCAAGCAGAGCAGCCCACCCCCCATCTCGTCTCGCCTCGCTTCCAGAGACTCGCCCCATCGCGTAGCCCTTCCAGATTCCAGCCCCTATCCTCAATGGGCGAGCCCTTCTTCCAAATTCGTCCCGGGCTTCCCCTGGCTAGCTTTTCGAGGTAGCTGTTCACAGCCCTCGTCCCTTTTTTGTGTGAGAGCCACTTTCTTTTCAACATTTCACGTTCATGCGCACCGCGCGCCTTCTCTTTCACAGCCCTCGCCCGCTACCTCTCTCTACTCATGTTTCTCACACGGGGGAATGGACGACCGGTTCGGGTGGACGATGGGGCGCCACAGCCCACACGGACGATGACCGTATAGACGTGAGCTACATGCCACCGTCTCAAGTTGTATCCACATCGAACATCACCCATCAGCGCGTGGTCGGCCGCCCAATGGCCCGGCGCCGAGGCGAAACGAGCGGATCGAACGGAGCGTGGCCTCCCACCAAAGCCACCGCCCCTTCCCTTTCCCCGCGCCGCTCGTCCCGCCTTCCTCGCCGGGCCTCTGCTTCTGGTACACCGCACTCCCTTCCAAAGCTTACTTCTCCCTGCCGTCTCGCGCGCCGCCCCCGTCACGCGGCCCTTGCTGCGCCTGGCTGCGCCCGCCATCGCCGCCCGCCCTCTCTTGCGCGGCGGCGGCGGCGGCGGCGGCGGAGGGCTCGCGGCGAGGNTCGCCGAGGCCGGGGGGGGGGGACTTCGCGCAGTCCCGCACGCGGCCGCGGCCCGCCCCTTCTGGGGCTCTGAAGAAGCGGAACGAGACGGGAATTCCCCGCTTCAGTGGCTTGTGGCGCTCCTGCCTCCTCGTTGAGAGCTCGCTGCGAGCCGTGCCACTGGGACGGTGTGGCTTTGCCCTGCGCTCGGCCGTGGCAGGCAGGCTCGGCAGCGGTGCTGAGGGCGGGGGGCTGTGGCGGCCGCTGAGGATGATGTCGTCCGCTCAGCTGCGCCTCATGTCCGACCTCAAGTCCATCCGGCAGGAGCCGCCGGAGGTGTGCACGCCTGCACCGTACCTGAAACCTCTCAAGCCCGTCCATGACATAGCGGCACCGAAATGGGTTACTCGAAAAGTATCCCCTTGACGTTATCTGACTTAGTAGCTTGAAAGCGCTCCACCCGTCGTTGGACGATGGCACTGCTGCGTGGTGCACACGCTCTCAGCAAAGGGTGGCCATTGATAGACCTGTCCCGCTTATGGCAGGGGTGCAGCGCAAGCCCGCACAGCGAGGAGAACCTTTTCGTCTGGGGTGCCACCATCTTCGGGCCAGATGAGACCCCATGGGAGGGTGAGTCCTTCTTCCCTGCACCATTGGTCTCAGAGAGAAGGGTAGTTGGCTGCCTGCCAAGCTTTGAGGGTGACGGTCTTGCTCGACGCGCTCAACGAGGGCTAGGCGAGTGCACTATCTGGGAAACCAGTGGTGGTTGGCACTACTTTATGGCATGCCACGGTGGTAAGGGCAAGCCGAATTTCACGTCATCGTGCCTGTTCATAGCACATGCTTTCCCTCATACTTGAGCAGGTGGGCCTTGTCTATGGGGAGCCAGCCACTGCTTGCAAGTAATGGCTGGCAGGGTCAGACGCAGGCTGGCATGTTGTTGCGGCTTTTTTGAATCTCTAAGGACAAGTTGTCACATGGATACGTTTTTGCTACTTGCATATGCCTGCAATACTGACTGGACTTAGGGTAATTTTCAAGTAATTTTCAAGTTTCTGGAGTCGCTATCTTTGCACACCTTTTGCCTGCATGAGCTCTCTCCTTGTTCTGGTCATCCTAGGTCGACCTGTCAGCAGATGTGGCAGGCAAGCTGTGTGTAGTCCTTGACATCATTGCCGGTGTAGAACGGTCTTAGCCAGATTGCTCGCTTTGACCAACAGGCTTCAAACATCTGCACAGTCCTGGCAAGAATGAAGGATAAACTGAAGATACTAGAATGCCCTATGTCTCTTTGCAGATTAGGTCTTGCTTCTGACTGATCCGGGAGGGGAGGCGGGGGGCCCTAATGCAAGGGCATATTTCATCTTGCATTTGGAGCTAGAGGGATGATGTAACCTTGGTGGGTTGAATGTGGTCATTGCTGATTGTATTGCCCTCTTGTCATCAGGAGGAATCTTTTCGCTGAGGCTCATATTTGGAGAGCAGTACCCTGAGAAGCCTCCCCGTGTTCGCTTTACTTCAGAAGTGTACCACCCAAATGGTAAACAACAGCAGGGGACATGATTGCCACTGTCATTAAGAGGAATGCTTGGATTGGACACTGCATGTCACTTCATGGGTCGTCATGATACCTCACCCTTACTGCACATTCTGTTGCTCCTCTGCTTCTCCGGCACGTGCTTGGATTTCTGACCAGCTCCGGGGTGTAGTGCAGTTTACAGCGATGGGACGCTGTGCATGGATATCATTCAAGATGCCTGGTCGCCTTGCCATAATATCTGCACAATTCTAACATCTATTCAGGTAAAGATGAGACTATGAATGCTTCTGGAGCATACTATACTATTCAGTGGTAGCTGAAGTACGAGTAGGGGGAATGCTGCACAAGGTGGTCCTCTGAAAGTATTGTTATCAAGGATCGAAACCCTATACCAACTTTTGTATAAGCTCTTGTCCATAGCCCCTACTAAAAATTTGCCATCTGTTGCTGCTGCAGTCATTGCTTGCAGATCCCAATCCAGCTAGTCCTGCAAATGCGGAAGCAGCGCAGCTCTACACAAATGATGTGCCCTCCTATAACAGGTCAATATCAAAGTTTTTTCTGCCTTCAACCACATAGCCCAAGCATCCTGTGCAATGCATCTGTGCAGCTCATTGGCTACAATTATTAGGGAGCTGATGAAATTTGCCGTTACCCTCCTTCAGACGTGTCCGCCAGTGCGTGCGGAAGTCGCTGGAATGCGGCTCATGACAGAGATAAATGCTGCCATGGAGCGGCGTAGCTGCGGCTAAGGCAACTGTCTAGAATGACTATAGCAGTGTTGACGGAGAGTGCAGCTCTCCTGACCTCTCAAGCTTCATACATGCAGTTGGCAGGCAAATTGGGCACCTTGGGTGCAGCAGCTGCAGCTTGCCTTTAGGCTTCTCCCTTATGTACCTTCCTGCAACTAGTTGACTATTTCATCATCTGGTCCTATCTCTAGATGCTGCGGTCCTCCATCCAGAGGATGACAAAGGGATCTATGTCAATGACTGTACAGTTCTCGTTGTCAATGATTGTCCCTGCTACAAATCCTTGTCATGTCTGTGGGGTGTCCATAGTCATTGTGACAGAAATTACATTGTCCAGTGCAGAAGACGAGTATAGCCGTTCTTCTAAAGATGACCTGTACTAGTTGAGTGCCTTGCCAGGTGCATGTACATGCACGTTCAGTGAAGCCCTGCAGAAGAGATGTACACGTTTATGTGCTACATAATTCCCTCCAGACACGGTGGTGATTGCCTACTGTGTGAAATACTGGGAAATACATCAACATTTTAATTGTTCAGTATCATATCTTTACCATGCACATGACGTACACGTGTACTCACTTGTACTTATGTAAATAGCATTGGATTGCAGGGCTTCTGAAGCATTTGGTTTGACATGCACATCAATGTATTGCTGTTACAGGTCAGAATGTCTATCCCTTTCGAAAGCAGCTCCATGGATGCTTGAGAGGCTAGACAACCTCACCAGGCAGGCAGAAAAACTTTGGTCAAAGGTGCTAGGCGGAGTTCCGGAGCGAGCGCATGAGATGGAGGAGTGATGCTGTGAAAGGCGGGCTGAGGATGAAGGCAGCCAGTCTGGAGAATACGAATGAGTTTGCAGCATATCGGGGGATACCTAGCAGGGGCAGAGGGAGTATCTCACCTCTTGGTTCATCGAGGCAGTGGCCCTGGACCACGTCCAGACCGTCAATCGCGTAATGATGTGAACCTCGTCAGCAAACGTGTATTTGTGTATTACGGGTATTGCGCAAGCGCACCCTCGACGCGCAGAAGGACGCGTTTAAGCCGTCTAAGCCCGGCGTCGTCTTCACATCGAATGAGAGTGGGACACGATTAGGCCAAGTTACAAACCCTTGATCCTTCTGTCAAGTGGCGGGTCCGTCACGCCAAGCAGCCAAACCCAGGAGACAACGACAACTTTAAGGAGGCACGGTGGCTGTCGTCTGCCAGCCCGGTGGCGTGTTGGTTGCGACACGCAAGGCAGGCCCGGGCCCCGTAGATGCGCAGGCGCCGTCGTACGGTTGTCGGGCTCAGCGGGGGGGAGGTCTTCACGCTGGGGCGGAATTTGACGGACCCTCCACGGCGCCTCAGCCTCGTTGTAGCCCCACTATGTACCTGGCCACCGGCTTCCGTGGCAGCACTCCGGCACCCCAACTTAGCTTGTCGGATTTGCATGTGCTCACCCGTGGGGTACTTATGTCATACTGTTACTTTTGCCAGCTTAGCATAGGGCTTCATTTGATGTAGCCTTATGTCTTTGCACTAGTTTTTGCCCGAACAATTGGCTTGAACTGGCCTCCCTTTTATTCCATGCGCACCGTGCTCCTTTATCGATCGAAAGAATCTTGCAGGCCGCTGTACAGCTTCGCCAAGCCGATCATCTGTAAACTCTTGCTATTCTCGGGTCCCAATGGCTCGACCTGCTAGCCAGGCTTGAGCGGCGCGCTGTGTCCCGCAGGCGAGCTGAGCAGGCTGACTCCAGCGCCACTGGCTCGTTAGCTCAGGTCTACCGCATCCGTCTGTTCATTTCCCTCCAGCGGTCCATGGCCCACGCCTTGCACCTGCGTACTGGCCGTGCTTTCGCTGCAGCCTCTGGCTTGCGTCAGGGGGATTGCTTTCCGGCAGCTAGATTCTCAGATCTGCGGTTCCTTACTCGTGGATACTGAGTGGTTCGTCCTACCCCAGTTCTGAGATAGCGCTTTTGGCCCCTTCGTAGTCTGGCCCCTTCGAACTTTGGCAGTCCTATTCGGGCTGGCTTATCACAGCCCTTGCCCCACTTGGAGAGCCACTTTCTCTCAAGGAGCGGCTATGAAGGCCAGTGGTCCTGACAAGGTGGCTGTCAGTGAGCTTAACAGCCACATCTCACGGGGAGTCCTTAACCCAACAGGCTCCTCTTGAAGCTCTTGAAGCCTGTGTTAGATTGAAGTGTATGGACAAGGACACTCTGGGCATTCCCTGACCTGGCCCTCCATAGCCACTGTCAAGTGTAAGAGCAAAATAATTCTGCAGTGACCGACTTCAAGGTCCTGTACTAGAGGGCTTTGAGGCCATCTTCAAGACTTTATCTGTCGCTTCTGCAAGCGAGAAAAGGCTGTGCATGAGAGCAAACACTATCCTGCATCCGAGTGCGCTTCCTCACACTCACTCTCCCGGAGGCGCGAGCGCGCCGTTGCAGACGGCGAGGACGCGCAAATTCGGTGGCCTGCCGACCTGACAGTGGAGCGCCAAAAATGGGGCAGGTACGCACGTTGTCGCGCCCCTGGTTGCCGGAAATTGAGGTCGGCCTTTCGAGATGGGACCGCCGATGGGACCGCAAAAGAAGCTTTCCTAACGAGGGGCCAGTGGCTGTGAAGGCCAGAGCAAATGAGAGACAAGCTATGGCTGTGAGTACATTGCCTAAGCAAAATGGACAAGGTTCAAACCTTTCGGAAAGCGCAAAGCACTCAAGAAAGCAAGGGACCAGTCCGAGTGGACGCTCAATTTACCCTGGTCAGTAGCAGCACGTCAGAAAAGCAGCGGGAAAGAAGAAAGAAGGCATGCGGTGCCATGACGTAAAGGAGGCCAAGCCGAGCATACACACCAATCACTAAATGAGCAAAGGAGTGCGCACACACAAAGCTACACAAAGCGAAGCACTAGTCTGGGAGGGGATATTATAGCAGGAAGAAGCACGGAGGGGCTTAAAGTCCCGAGTGAGCACACACAAAGACAGGCAAAGGTGGGAGCCGTTGACCACCATGAGAGACGGTCGCCGTGCTCAGAGCGCGCCCAGCACGCTGATGACGGGCAGTGGCCTGAAGCATTGCACGCTCAGCGACAGCCGCATCCTGCAGCACGACAACAAGGCTTCCGGTATGCTCCAACTCGTGCCCCCCCCAAACAAGAGCGCCGCATGTCGACCTGCTGAGCAAGATTTTGCGGGATCAAGGACCGATAATTTCCATGTACTGCCACATTGTGTCCAAGGCGCTTGGATCCAATGGGTCTGCCCGAAGGTGGGTCCTTGCACTGCTTCTCCATCGTGTGCTGTGCTTGGGCGTAGCCCAGCCAGGCAGGTTCGTCGTGGGAGCATACAAGAAGAGGAGGCAACGGCTATAAAAGAGAGAGAGAGAAGCACTTCTTCCAAAAGAGCTGAGGGCTGTCCAAAGCCAGCCCACGAAAGTATGAGCGGTGTATGAAAGAATTAGCTTCTGCAATGGGGGCGAGGGCTACAAAAGGCCAGCCCAGAGAAAAACGGCAAGATCCAGCACGCAGCAAACAAGGATTCACTAAGGTTTCACATTCACCCCTACTTAGTCAGCCGCAAGTCAGACATAGCAGCCGGATAGCGGCGCGCTTTGAGGGAAAGAAGCAGCCCTTCGAAGGGAGACATGCTGTGAATAGTCAGCCCACAAGAAGGAATAGAAAAAGGAACAAGGTCCAGTGGAAGGCCAGCCCAGAACAGGTTGCCTGGGAACCTCGGAGAGGAGTCGCCTCCGCCTGCAGCCGCGGGCGGCGTGGGCAACCGCAATGATGGCCGGGGGGGGGCGGAACGGGGCAGGAAGCGACGGCGGGCCCCACGGCCGACCAGGTGCGGGGCCGACGATCAGGAGCCGGGCGGAAGGTGGCGGGAAGCGGGCGCGAAGGCCTCACCCACTCCCGCCGCTCCCACCGCGAATCAGCGCCCCCGCCGCCCCCGACGTGTGCACGGCGGAGGCGCGCGGTGCAGATGAAGTTGAAATTTGCTAGCCAATAGTGTACAGGCAAAAAGCTAGTGCAAAACGTGGGGCTACATGAGTCGAAGCCCTGTGCTAAGGTGGTTAAGGTGACGGTGTGACTGGGTACCCAAGAATGAGCACATAGAAATCGGACAAGCTCACAAAATAGAACACACAAAGGAGAAAGCTCGCCTTATATGTGTGGAGAAGCCCCGGCCGTGTGATACAAAAGGCCGCCCCGTCGCCAGCTCGTGGCTAGTAACACCCGCACTCCCCCGCACGGCACACGCGCTCGCCCCTCCCCGCAGCGCCGCGGGTCCAGCTAGCTGCCGAGGCTTCCCCCCCAAATCCTGCAGCTCGCAGAGCCCCGCCGTGGCGGCTGCAGCGGTCGTCATTTGCGAGCAATTCCTGTTCCCCTTCATCAGTGCACCCCAGTCCTCGCGTACTCGCAAGCACCTGCTCTTCACCTGCTGGCTGGCCCTCCTGCAACGCCCGGCATCGCCGTCCAGCTGCCCGTCCTCCGCTGAGGCACCTCGCACTTCGCTTGCCACCATGGCCATGTGTTCCCTGCTACGATCAATTGCAGGCCTGGTCACCATCGCCTCCTGCTGTTACACTGCGTACGCTTTCGATGAGAGCATCTACTCGTACAGCGTAGACCTCAGTGCCGACTACAAGCTCTTCTGGAAGCTGATCGAGAACTCCACCTCCATACAGGTTCGTTCCCAGATCCGTCCGCCTGTCAGCATCGCTGGAGCCTACAGTCACTCGACAGAGAACTATGTCGGCAAGGAAAAGACTAGGCATTGGTATGCTAAATCAACATACAAATTTTCAATTTGGTGACAAAGGAAGGTCGAGGGGCCTCTGTGATTGTGCAGTTTGGTGTCAAGGCACGTACGCAAGGCTTTGTAGGCCTCGGCATATCTGAGGTCGGCTCCATGAAGGGCTCAGGTGCAATATTACCACCTTGTCAGTGATAACTACTCCAAACAACGAGGCCCTGTATTCTGCAGCTACTAGCAGTCTGGTAGTCTATCAGATGCTTCGGCACTATAACAGTAGCTGCAAGTGATCTATGAAGTTTAGCAATTAGATCCGGAAAGAACTAAGCAATGGCATCCTTTGCTTGAAGAGAACAAGGTCTTGTCTGCATAAAATACTCCCATGCAAGCGTGTACCATGATTGGCAATTGGCTATTGCAGATCTCATGGTGGGAACAGTGAATGACAATCAAGCGCTGGTGCTCGATTATTTTGCATACAACCAGTCTCGTGAGGGAGTGCTCCTAGACTTCCAGCAAGATGTGGTCACCCTCTCAGGGGAAGAAAGCGCAGATGTAAATGGGACAATCTGGACTTCCCTCCAATTCAAGAGATTATTGTACAGCACTGATTGCAATGACCGCAACATTTCCATGGGTCAGGTACAACAGCAACCTCCATGATCCTCACTGCACTTGTTGTCAGCATCAGATGGTACGCTCGTCTGCAGTGAACTTGCATGGGACATCATGCCACAAACATCCATAATCATGTCATTTCATTAGTGAGCGCAAGTGGTGGTGACTTATTGGAGGGGCCTGCCACCCTTGCTCACAGAAGGAGTGCAACACGTTACATGCAGGGTGTGGTGAGAAAGTCCTGACAGTCTTCGCGGTGACAAGTGCAGGTTAATCTAGTCTGGTCTTTTGGGCCTACCGATGATCTGGCTTACCATGGTCCTGTTAATCGTGGAAGCAAAACCATCCGCCTCTATGGCCCTGGAGCAGGGGTCGTACTGCAGGAGGCCGCATCTCCTGTCACGTGAGCCACGTTCATTATGTCCATGCTTCAACTCCTCTGCAATAGCAATGGAAGTCTACATTTTCAAGGACATACATCTTCCAATGATGTTCATCCTTCCCACAATGAACATGACCTTCCCCTTTATTATTGTGAACTGCGATGTGAATATGCACAACACATCGTTCTGACGATATAGTTGTGCCAATATGTGTCTTGCTCTTGCAGCTTAGTTACGAGCTTTGAGAACTATACTGTTCCTGTGGACTTTACTACATACGTCTGCAAGAAAATTGTTGCTCCATTCAAGAATAAACGACATGCGATCCACTATGAACCTCAGATTAGGTGCAGCCCAATGGATGCTCTTTCAGTCCTAGTACCTTTGTTTCCAAAACTTGGACAAAGCTTGGAGTGCTACCTACTTGCTCCACAGCAGCATGCTATACGAAGTCAGGATTCTCAATGCTCATCAAGAAATGTCTACCATTGTGCAGAACCCCAGAACCGTCTACAGTGCACCACATGGTACTATACTCTTGCACAGATGAAGAATTTGCTGCACTGGCTGATCAATTTGATTGCCTCGCTCAAGCATTCCCCTGTGTCAAGACAATACTGGCTTGGGCCATTGGAGGCCTCCCATATGACTTTCCATCAGCTGCTGGCCTTCCGTTCGGTCCTGGAGGATATGTCAACATGGTGCTGGAGATGCATTACACCAATCCATCTTCCATTCCTGGAATAGTTGACAGCTCTGGGCTGAAGTTCACCTTCAGTGACAAGGTGACACCAACGTGCATGCAAAAGACACCGAGAGCACTACTGCACGCCTGTTGTACTAGCACCTGTGTGTATCTCATTGCATGCTTCATATGGTCTGAGCAGGCAGAAGTGGAAGTCCTTATGCAACATGATCATGGAATATTGACAATATAAGCCCAGTCATGCGATGGGGATGACATCTCTTGAACATTCTGCGTGCAGCTCAGGAAGTACGATGCAGGAACCTGGCCGCTTGGACCCACTGTGGCCCAGTCACTCGTCATCCCTCCAGGTGCTCATTTGCTGCACAGCAAGAATGAATAGGAGAAAATCTAGTAGATGATCACTAACTCAATCGATTCATTGCGGAGCAGGAATGCCTTCGTGGACAGTGAAGAGCAAGTGCTCATTGAGTTGCACTAAGAAGCTCTTCAAGTATGGGCCTATCACAGGTACGTTTAAATAGCACCAACTTGCTTCTGCTGAGATGACCACAAAACAAAGTAAGGTGGCCTCGTAGCTTCTGCCATGACTGTGACTTTTTCTTTACAAGGAGCAATACAGGTGTGCATGTTTGTACATCCTAAGTGAAATTCTGCTGATTTGAGTTGCGAAATTGGACCTGACTGTGTCCGCCCTGAATTGCAATCTATCTGTTCTCAGTAATCTCTTCTTTACTCCACCAACATCTCATCGGCAAGTCACAGTGGACATCGCTTACTCGCAACGGCACATTCATCACGTACCTAAATAGAGCTGATTACTACGACTTTGCATTTCAGCAAACATCGATTTTCCGTACCCCTCTGAGACTCCAGGTCGTTCCAGCCCATTTGCTAAAAGTCTTCTGCATACAGCTGTCAAAGTTGATGGCACATGTATGATCAAGCGGTGCAGCTAAAGAATCATGGGTTTTTACTTCCATAGCTGACCTGTGCTGAATTTGCATTCGCTTAAGTCAATATTACCAAGTCATCATGCATGAGCTGCAAATAGGCAGAGCTGGTGCTTGTGTCTATATTCTAGCAAGGTGTTCCTTTCACCTAACTTGAGTCACTTGTAGCTTACAGGCAGGAGATGTGTTGGAAACGACATGCGTTTGGGACAGCACAGGTAGAGTCAACACCACATTTGGAGGACTTGCTACAACAGATGAGATGTGCTTGCACTACCTCACATACTATCCAGCCAGGTCAGCTTCGCTGTTACCCTGAAATATGTGAATCAGCCACTTTATTTGAACCCCTCTGGCCCAGAAGGTCGCTCACTTGCTTGACAATTGCTTCATTGCGGAGAGACCACATCTTCTCCAGTCGAAAAGCATAGAATATCATCAAGATCAATACTTCATTGTCTGACGCAAGAAAGTAATGACAAGGTTCTTCTCTCTCGTGAGCAGCTTGGAAGATGGTTTGAGTGGCTGCGATGATACATGCATCTACGTTGATGATGACCAGCTCAAACAACTACAGTCCTCGAGCCCTTCTGATTATTTGCAAGCTGAAGCTGAAGTTCTTGCATTGAATGCAAGCGTGGGAGGTCTGCTACGGTCGAAAGTGCCTCTTCACATTGATATTTGTGGGGACGCTCCTTCAGGCACCTCTTCATCCACATTCCAGTGAGATGCCAATGCCTGTGTTCTCTGCCACAATGAGATGCTGCCTTCCTTGGCCTTGCCTGTATGGTTCAATTTGCTAAGTGTTGCTTGTCACACTCTCCTATATCGAAGTCAAGAGAATGTCAGGAAGCAAGCATATCCTGCGCACACGACTTACGTGGTTTCTAACAAATTGGCTGTAAGTGATTATTGCAGAAATACATCTCTGCTCGTCGTTGACAGCAACAGCACATGCGATCCTACATACCAAGGTGCAAACGTAGCTCAGACACCGTTGGCCGGCTGCATTTCAAAGTCTGCCTTTGATGTATCAACTTTGCCAAATGGAGCGCCCCAAGGAGTGACACCAATGGGAACACCAACTCCCATGTCATCCCCACCATCAAAAGGCCTGATGCTCGCCCCTACTTTTATTTCGCAATGTTGTGCAATAATCGCAGGAGCAGTCCTCATTGCAGCACATCTGTGAGGTTGTAACCTTCCAGTCATCCATACCTATTTTCAAACTAATTAAGCATATAGAATATCTATATTCTAAGCTGACTTGCACATTAAGAGCCGGCTGTAGTGGTCAAAATCCATCCTACATAGAAGGTCGCATGATAAAGGCTGGGGGCGGGCTGACCGCAAGACTGCAAGGTCGCTGGGCCGCGTGAGCACAGTTGCCTGTGTGGCCTGTGTGACCTTCGGATATTGTCCATTCTTTTCAGGGCTGGCTTTGCTAGCCCCTCTATTACTATGGGCGAGCTTTTTCTTGCACACTCCACACGCTGCAGAGGGGCCGAGTGAGCGCCTGCCGAGCAGACAGTAGCGGCTGGTTGGAGAAATTATCAACGGTGGGTCCATTTGAGTCACTGTATGCTTCTTTCTCTGGCCCCTTCGGACTGAATTCATTCTTTCTTTTGGGCCGGCACCACAGCCATCGCCCTCTATTGGAAGCGTCTTTCTCTTAACAGTGAGGAGCATGGGGGATCGGCAAGGGGGTGATGGCCAGTGATGAGTGATGTGAGCCAGTACACTTTATACCTTCTTTTGTAAAGTAGAACAGAGAAGAGTCCGAGAAAAATGAGCATCTTTCTAGAGAATGGACTGTGTACTGAGTGATGGAAGCCCTGAGTGGCCAAGTACATTGACAGACGTACATCACCTGTTGCTAAGCTGACCCGCTCAGTCACCACGAGTTAGCACGTAGAGGTCGCTAACTGATAGCCGAGGACCAGACGGCAACTGACAAGCCCTTGTGCCACAGGGGGCAAGGGTTGTGAAAAGCAGGTAGAAAGCCAGCCCGCAAATGATTGACAAAAGGGTGTCGTGTATTTGAAACAGACGAAGGCTAAGTGGCCAAGTACAAAGGCAAGCACATCTTAAGACCAACATAACCTACGGTAGATTGACCCGCTCAGTAACCACGGGTCAAAATGTAAAGGTCGCTAGCCGATGCCTGAAAACTTGATGGCAGATACGAAGCCCTTCTGTCACCAACTAGAGCTCGCCCAGCTTTCTGGTGCAAAGCATTAGCCTGAGCACGCTGCAAACAGGCCGAAACGCGTCGTCGCAAGAACGACAAGTATGCAGCTGGCAAGCCCATCTCAGCCGGGAACACATCTGCATGTCGTGTGTAGCCTAGATTGGCTATCTTTTGAAGGAGAGTAAGGAAACGAGGACCTAAGCAGCCAAAGATGTCGACTGCCGCTGGCAGGAGCTGATCACAGTGATTGACAAGGGCCCGAAAAGAGCTGAAACAAACGAGTAAGCAAGTACGATGTAGGATAATAGGAGAAGGGGAGTCGAGGGACGTGCCACGCGTACTGTCGCTTTCACCGGTCCTGATTGGGGACCAGATACTTCACCGAAGAGCCCGCCCGCCCCGGCGACCAGCGCTGGTACGGCGCCGGGTGGCGCGGGGGGGGGGGGGGGGGGGGGAAAAGA